>MJUU01017504.1:44544-56942 GCA_002080025.1 Modiolus philippinarum | reverse complement strand
ACTGGCATGTACTACCCAAGACCAACCTACATATTAAATATTATTGACCTACCACCTTTAGTTATTGAGAAATGGACTTAATCAAAGAAACTTAACATGGTCACTAGACCATGAAATTGAGGTCAAGGACAAAATGCATATGCCAAACTGGCATGTACTACTAAAGACCAACCTATATACAATATATCATTGACCTACCACTTATAGTTATTGAGATATGGATCTAATCAGAGAAACTTAACGTGGTCACTAGACCGTGAAATTGAGGTCAAGGACAAAAGGCATATGCCAGACTGACATGTACTACTCAAGACCATCTTATATACCAAATATCATTGACCTACCACTTATAGTTATTGAGATATGGATCTAATCAAAGAAACATAACATGGTCACTTGACCGTGAAATTGAGGTCAAGGACAAAGTCATATGCCAGACTGACATGTACTACTCAAGACCAACCCATATACAAAATATTATTGACCTACCACTTATAGTTATTGAGATATGGATCTAATCAGAGAAACTTAACATAGTCACTAGACCATAAAATTGCAGTCAAGGACAAAAGTCATATGCCAGACTGACATGTACTACTCAAGACCAACGCATATACCAAATATCATTGACCTACCACCTATAGTTATTGAGATATGGATCTAATCAGAGAAACTTTACATGGTCACTAGGCCGGGAAATTGAGGTCAAGGACAAAAGTCATATGCCAGACTGACATGTACTACTCAAGACCAACCTATATACCAAATATCATTGACCTACCACTTACAGTAATTGAGATACGGATCTAATCAGAGAAACTTAACGTGGTCACTGAACCATGCAATTGTGAGGTCAAGGTCACATGAATTTATGTCCGTCAGGTAGCACTTGATTAGTACTACCACTGGACCAAATATGATGTTCCTACATCAAAGGGTTTTCAAAATATCCTGTATTATAGTAAAAGTTAACGCCGTTGCTGTTCCCGTCATACTTTGCACGCCTATGTCTCGCTCTTGCAACTTTCCTCACGGGCGAGACAAAAAAACAATAAGCTTATTTCTACCACAAATACATACAAAAAGAATTTTTAGTGATAAGAACATGTATTATGTCAGTATTTACCTGACAGAGGTTTATAGCTTCTGTTATGAACAGTGCTTGAGCAAAAACTTGATTTTTAGCTCACCTGGCTATGCCAGGGTGAACTTTTGCCATCACTTGGCATCCCTCGTCCGTCCGTCCGGTGTAAACTTTTCATTCAAAGATCTAGATCTTCTCCTCTGAAACCACTGGGCCAATTGGAACCAAACTTGGTCACAATAGTCCTTGGGTGGTCCCCTTTAAAAATTGTATCCGGCATGTCCGTACCTAATCCAAGATGGCCGCCAGCGGGGAACATAGTTTTAACATTGGACCCTATGGGAAAGACATTCAAAGATCTTCTTCTCAGAAACTATCAGTCCAATTATAACCAAACTTAGTCACAATGTTCCTTAGATGGTCCCTTCCAAAAAAGATATCCCGCAGGTTCGTACTTAATCCAAGATGGCCGCCAGCGGGGAACATAGTTTTAACATTGGACCCTATGGGAAAAGACATTCAAAGATCTTCTTGTCAGAAACTACCAGTCCAATTACAACCAAACTTAGTCACAATGGTCCTTAGATGGTCCCTTCCAAAAAAGGTATCCGACAGGTCCGTACCTCATCCAAGATGGCCGCCAGCGGGAACATAGTTTTAACATTGGACCCTATGGGAAAGACATTCAAAGATCTTCTTGTCAGAAACTTCCAGTTCAATTTAACCAAACTTAGTCACAATGTTCCTTAGATGGTCCCTTCCAAAAAAGGTATCCGGCAGGTCTGTACCTCATCCAAGATGGCCACCAGCAGGGAACATAGTTTTAACATTGGACCCTATGGAAAAGACATTCAAAGATCTTCTTCTCAGAAACTACCAGTCCAATTATAACCAAACTTAGTCACAATGGTCCTTAGATGGTCTCTTCCAAAAAAGGTATCCGGCAGGTCCGTACCTCATCCAAGAAGGCTGCCAGCAGGGAACATAGTTTTAGCATTGGACCCTATGGAATATAATTTGAAGATCTTCTTCTCAGAAAACTACTAGTCCAATTAGAACCTCTGCCCAAATTTTTTAATTTTTATTTGAATTGTGGTCTGAATGTTTTAATTTCAGCAACATGTATTACCTTGATTATAAGGGGAATCCCTACCCAAATTTTTTTTTGAATGGTGTTCTGTTATGGGTTGTAATGGATGGTGGAGCTTTCAGTTGCCATGGAAACCAAACAAGAACAATGTAATTTCAGGAAAAAAAGGTATTCTGTTTAATTTTGTGTTTCCTATTGGAAATGCCTTTTATTTATGTCAGCCATGGTCCAGGTGAGCGATACAGGCTCTTGAGAGCCTCTTGTTTAGAGACTTTTGTTGGATAAGTCGGATTAATATGGAATATAGGACATTTTGTTTTTGATACTGACTTTATCACGGATAGTATTAAGTGAGCCAGTCAGGGTGAGCGTGATGCATTACGCTGTGATAAAGTCCGTATCAAAAACAAAATGTCCTATATTTCTTTTATCGGTAATTCACAAAATGACAAATAGAACTTTAAAATAAATTGAAATAAGACGAAATTTCTATTTAATAACAGTTAGTCTATTGTTTGTTGCAATAATTTATAAGTTCTTCATTCAACGTATTATGCGTATGAACACGACGCTTAGTACCAAAACATGACATCAGCATAGGAACCAGTGTGTGACGCCTTAACACTGACCCAATAATTTCATGATAATGTCCAGTTCAGTCATCTGTAGATCAAAGGAAATTCATACAAATTACCGAAAAATAGAGAAAAGACTATTGGTCAAAATATTATACCCCCGCTGTTTTACCTCTGTCCATCCGTCATTCCGTCTGTCCGTCCGTCCATCCATCCGTCACACATATTTTCGTCACATTTTTCTCAGCAACCATGCATGACAGCCACTTGATATTTGGTATGGTGCTTCAGTGTGGGGTCCCATACTTCGCCCCCCCTTTTGGGCCATATTGAATCACTACTTCCAGTTTACCAGCTTTGTGCCTTTTTACTTTCATTTTCAAAATTTTGACTTTTTCGTTACATTTTTCTCACCAACCATGCATGACAGCCACTTTATATTTGGTATTGTGCTTCAGTATGGGGTCCTATACTGAGCCTCCCCTTTTCTGCCATATTGAATCATCACTTCCTGTTTTCCGACTGTGCCTTTTTACTTTCATTGTAAAAATTGTGACTTTTTTGTCGCAATTGTCTCAGCAACCATGCATGACAGCCACTTGATATTTGGTATGGTGCTTCAGAATGGGGTCCCATACTGCACCTCCCCTTTTCAGCCATATTGAATCACTACTTCCTGTTTACCAACTTTGTGTGTTTATCAATACTTGCTTTTTCAAATTGTGACCTTTTTGTTGCATTTTTCTAGGCAACCATGCATGACAGCCACTTGATATTTTGTGTGGTGCTTCAGTATGGGTTCCTATACTGCGCCTCACCTTTTAGGCCATAAGGAATCACCACTTCCTGTTTACTGACTTTGTGCCTTTTTACTTTCATTTTCAAAATTGTTGCTTTTTTTGTCACATTTTTCTCAGCAACCACACATGACAGCCACTTGATATTTAATATGGTGCTTCAGTATTGGGTCCTATACTGTGCCTCTCGTTTTAGGTCATATCAATTGATCACTTCCTGTTCACCAACTTTGTGGTTTTTGTTCTCGCTTATTTGCATCTTGATGTTTCCTGCAAATGTGTAAATGCTTGTATTGTGTCCACACTTGTACTGTGTCAACACCTCTATTGTGTCCACACACACTTAATTTTACACTTTCTTTATTGATTCAGGGTACACGGAGCGGGGGTATAATTGGCTGCCATTCGGCGACAGCTCTTGTTTACTAGTAAATATGCATGTCAGTTATAGGACTGTGGAATTAATTTCATGACAAAAAAGAAAATGCATGATGCCTAATTTATCTTATGTATAATACTTAGTTTAAGAACAACCTATTACATTTGCAGATTGATATCATTTGACATTAATTGAGTATGTAATACCATGTTTTGATTACATTATTATAGTGATATTGCTACTTGATATTTCTATTTAAGGTTATTATTTAGAAAGTTCAAGGCCAGAAACAATCCACCTAACAGTTGAGGACATGGCTAATCATATGAAGACAGAGCTGTTAGAGGGGTGTGATGGAACAGGAATCAAATGTGGTGTGATGGGAGAAATAGGATGTAGTTGGCCTTTAGGAGGTACATACTAGCATGAATTTTTTTTAAATGCAATTTAATGCATTTAACATGAAAATTTGAAACAAGTTATTACCCTGTAGGGGTCAAAGTTTCTTGATTTTATGCATTTTGTCTTATATTTTAAAAATGAATTGTGATAGAGATTAAGTTTTATATGCTATTTTTATGGTGTCCAAGACTATATTTTATCTTCAAGGTTGAAGTTGTTTACTTATTCCACACCTTATCCATTGTTGCCACCAGTAGGAGCTAAGTTCAACATTTGACACTCATGGAAAATACTGTCAAAGATCTCTTCTGAAACTTTATTCTCAATAGAAACCAACCTTGGTCACAAAAGTCCTTGGATGGTCTCCATTACAAAAATATGTCTGGCAATTCCTTGCCCAATCTAAGAAAGCAGAGAGTGGGGAACTTTGTAATGGACCCTATTGGAAAACACATTCAAAGACATTTTCTGAAACAACTGCGTCCTTTGGAAACATACTTGGTCACACTTCTTAGTTGGTCCCCTTGAAAAATGTTTACTTAAAGTCAGCATCAAATCAAAGATGGCCACTAGCAGAGAACTTAGTTTAGAATTGGACCCAATGGGAAAGCTTTTCAAAGATCTTCTCTTCTTAACTACTTGGCCTATAATCCTTTGGTGATCTCCTAAAAAATCTGTTTGGGAAGTCCATTCCTTTTCAAAAATGTCATAGAGCATAGAAATATAAATTGTAGAATTAAATTTAAGTTTTGTTATATAAAATACTTTCCATGATGATCACAAATTTAGATAACAGGTACTAGCAGCTTCAGTGAACTGGAAACCTGACATAAAAAAAACTGATAACCTCTGACCTCCAGCCTGTCCTATGTGACACACCTTTCTCACTTTTGAGACACAACAGTTCCTATTTTTAGCGGTGTGAGATTTCCTTGTCCTGCACTAGTGTAAGACAAAAAAATCACGTGCAGTTTACCGGCAAATATTGTGTTTGCACATTTCGGGTCTGTAGTCTACATCTGCCCTCATAAGTGAACATAAGTGGATTTAATCTACGTATTGTAAAATTGTTATATCATTTAATGTAAAAATTTCGATGAAAATACATGAAAAGTCGTCTTTTAAAATATGGCGCGCTCGGGTATACATTCCTGATTTTATGACATTACAAAATGGGACATAACTCCTTGTGTAAACAGACGAAAAAGGGGCGATATTTTTGTGTGGATTTTAGTAAATTTCAGGGTGAATACAGTGAGAAATAAAATCAAACACCAGTGGAAGTGCGAGACAAGAGAATTTCAGACACCCTCGGGTAAGATTTCAATCATCTCTGACTCAGCAAGCTTCGTCCGAGACTGGAAATCTTACCCTTGTGTGTCCGAGATTCTCCTGTCTCGCACTTCCCCTGGTGTTAGATTCTTAATGTCCCAAAACCTCATCCTTTTTTCAATCCATCATAATAGACCAAAAGGGGATGAAGGGGAGGGCGGAGGGACCTCACATTTGTGATGGTAAGTATTTATATAACAAAACTTAAATTTAATTCTAAAATTTACATTTTTATAGTTATAACTATCTTACCATCACAAATTTAGATAACAGAATGAGACGAAGCGCTGAATCCCCCTACAGACTGATTGGAATCTACAGGAGGGAAAATAACTTTTTGTGCTGAAACTAGAGGTCCCAAGGCATAGAGGTTATCAGAATGCTGTTGCATAGACCGAAGGTAATGTTAGAAGAAAGTATTTTCAGACCTCCAGAAAGCTGCTGACAAGATCTCTGATAAAGCAGCAGAATTGAAAATACCACAGGGAGAAGTGATTGCTCGAACTTCATGAGCTTTTACTACATCCTTTGGAAGGGAAATCCCAACCGATTTGTAAGCCTGTATGACAGTATTACACACCCAATTAAAAATGGATTTAGCCGAGATGTCTTTTTGTCCTTTTTTAATAAGGACAAACAAACGATTACAGACTTTAGATCTGAAATTAGAAGATCGTACTAGATGCATGGGCCTCTAAAACACGAACAGGACAAAGACTTTTAGAGTACAGACTTGGGAGAGCCGGTACTACATTTTTTGTATCATCATTAAACCAGAACCCTTCTCACACAACTGGTGTTTAGCCAAAAAAGCCGGGTCTGTTAAGAAAGTAACTGAGGATTTATCTGCTGAAAAACACAAACAGGCATCAGAGATAGAAAGAGCATGGAGCTCACTCCTTTTGCAAGGCAAGGAGAAAACAGCACTTATATGACAAAAACTTAATAGGAATGCTGTCAAGGGGTTCATAAGGTGAAACCTGTAAAGATCTCAACATTAAACCTAAATCCAAAGCAGGTACCAGGCGTCTCTGTCTAGGACATTCAATAGAAAAATTTTTAACAACATAGACAGAAACTCATCTTGTCCAAAATCTGAACCCCTGAAAGGTAAATATTCAGAGCAATAGCTGACCTATAACCCTTAATAGTAGAGGGAGAAAAACCTTTCTCTTCAAACAGGAAGACAAAGAAATCTGCTAACTGCTGAACAGAGATACTGAGTGGATCAGTGTTTAAGCACACACCAAGAAACAAAGATTGACCGCTTGGAATCATAGACAAGTCCCGTAGACTGCCTGACTGACTTTGAGATGCAATTGGTTGCTTGTTCAGAAAATCCCTTCTTACTGATGGATCTCCTGACAGTAACCAAGCTTGAAGATGAAACTTCCTGAGATTCTGATGTACTTTCCCCCCTTGAATTGAGAAAGCAGGTCTTTTCTCAGAGGAAGAAGAAGAGGTTTTGCACAAGATAGCAGAAGAAGCTCTGGAAAACAAGACTGTCTTGGCCAAGCCGAAGCTATAAGAATGGTCCTGCAAGCATCTTGACGAATTTTGAGAAGAATCTGGGTCATGAGACGGAACGAGGGAAAGATGTAATGGAACATTCCCTTCCAAGATATGCTCAATGCATCTACCGCCCAAGTCTTCTGATCCAGAACTGGAGACACATAAGTCTCCAATTTGTTGTTCAGACTGGTTGCGAATAGGTCTATTAAAGAGCGATCTCATTTGATAACCACTGCCTCGAACACTGCAGGATGCAGTTCCCATTCAGTGTTTACTGGGACATGGTTTCGAGAGAGGGCATCTGCAAGAATATTTTTTTTCCCCTGGAACATGTCTCACTGACACAACTGAAGACCGTTGCAGAGAAGCAGAATTTCTTTTGCCAGGCAATAAAGAGAAAAGGAGTGAGTTCCCTCTTGATTCTGTAGGTAAGATGCAACTGTGGTGTTGTCCAACACTATCAAGTGACTTTGGCCCTGAATGCATTCCTGTAAATGTCTCAGGGCCAAGAGAACTGCTGTCATCTCCAGAACATTGATATGCAGATCAAGACGTGAGGAGTCCTACTGACCCGAAACTGTCTTTCCCTCTAGAAACCCTTCCCAACCTGTCAGAGAAGCATCTGTGAACAGAGTTAGAGAAGGAACAGGTAGTTCTAGAGGTTGACCTTTCACAAGGTTCACCTAAGACCACCAATGAAGATGAGGGAAAAGTCTCGGAAAGACTGGAATTGGGGCACCCCACAGTTGAGAAACTGGATGTCAAAATTCCTTCAGATACCACTGTATGGGCCAAATATGCAGTCGACCTAAAGGTACCACATCCATTAAGGAGATCAAAAACCCTATCAGTTGCAGAAACTGATGAGCTAGGACAGTAGAAACTTCGATTAAACTGTTGACCCGAAGGAGAAGAGCCTGAACTTTCTCCTCTGGAGGGAAAACAAGGCCCAAATCTGTCCTGTAGTGCTACCCCGAAAAGATTAAATCCTGGCTGTGGATAATCTCTGACTTCTTCCAAGAGATAAGGAAACCCACTTTGAGAACCAGAGAAATGGTTAGACGAGTACGAGCTTCTAGGACAGAGCAAGAACTGTTCTTCAGAAGAGAGTCGTCCAGGTGTGAATGAATTAGAATGCACTGGCTGTGAAGATGGGAAACCACTGCCTGAAAGACCCGAGTAAGCGTCAAAGGGTCTATGGAAAGGCCAAAAGGCATAGCACGGAAAGGCATAAATCTTCTCTTCCCAAACAAACCTTAGACACTTGTGGAACACCGGTGCAATGGGGATGTAAAAATAGGCATCTGTAAGATCCAGGGAAGTTTTCCACATCCCTGGACAAATAGACTTTCTGATAGACCTGTTGGTCTTCATCTTGAAATGGGGAACAACAAGATACCTGTTCAGAACAGATAGGTCAAATACAGGCCTCATTTTCCTGTTCTTTTTCGGAACAGGCGAGAATAAAACCCTGGAGAAAGCGGAAGTTTCACTTCCTCTATGGCACCTTTCTGAAGAAGAGTATGTATTGCCTCTTTCAAGAGAAGATTTCTGCTTGGATCTTTGGTAACTGAAAGATTGGGCGGAACTGCAGACAGGGGAGGAAATTCCTGAAACTGCAGTTCTAAACCCCTCTGTAAGACTGAAAGGACCCATTTGTCCATTGTGATCAACTTCCATTGATCTACAAAATGGGCTAATCTGCCTCCCACTTGAATATGAGGAAGAGGTGCTGGGAATTCCTCCCTAACTCTAAGGGAAGCGTGACTAACAGAGGGGCAAGACCATCATATACTAGACTTTCCAGTCTTCTCCAGATTGGCTTTTTTACCTGAAGAAGCTGTAGGTCTAGAACCATCAGAGCCACCAAAACGCCTTTTCTAGGCAAAAGAATTAGAACCCTTCTTAGAACCAGAAGGCTGAGAAAGGGAGGGGTGGTGACATTCCTCTGTCCACCAGAAACATGAACATTGACCTTAACATTCTGGGGACCTTTACTATTTTCATCCTGAAGCTTGTTGATAGGAAATACAAAAAAGCTTATCTTTCACCAAAGGAGAAAACAAGAGAGACTCCTTAAGAGGTTCAGACAAAGCAGTTTTGTCTAACATCTCCTGTTGTTTAGACATGGAGAAGTTAGCCAAAGTGCCCATCAAAAGAAGCTGGACTGAGCCAAGACTTTTGTCAACCTGCAGAAGAAAAGTCTTAAGTTCATCAAACTCATCACCCTTGTCCTTAAGCAGAGAACAAGCAGCAGCTAAGAAATGCTCTGCTGTACCCAGAATGCTGGACGAAAGTCTAAGATTACTTTCAGACTTAGACCAAAAAGACTGACTAAGATTGAGTCCTTCAACTGGTTTAGTACCCAACAGTGAAGAATAGGTTCTATCACAAGACGGATAACCCTTGCCAAGAGAAGAATCGTGAATGTCAAAATTCTTGATTCTGACCTTGGAAACTGGAAAAGTAGAAGGTCCAAAACCATTGAACTTGCTCCCTGAAGAACTCTTGCTTGAATGAAAGTTTCCAATACTCTCATTCACAAAGGCAAGGGCTGACCTAGTATGACTAGATTCAGGAAAGGATTTGTACCCTTTCAGTCTATCCTTAACCAAACCTGAACAAGACGTAAAGTCAGAAGGAGTAGAAGACATAGGGTTAACAGAGAGTTCCCGCCTGATAGCATAAACTCTTGACCTCAACTGTTCCCTGTCAGTCAGGGGAGGAGAAGGATCTTCATCCTCTCCTCCTCCAGACTCGCCTACAGAAGGCAGGAGCAACAGAAGAATTCAAGGCACTGCCCCTTGAACGAACTGGTGAACCATCACCCTCCTCCTCATCCTCCGAAAAATCTCTCTCCTGGCATCTGGGAGCCAAAGAAAAATCATCATCACTCTCATACCTTGGAGTAGAGATGGGAGGGACATTTACCTCCGAACCTCTAACTACCGGCCTTTCTTCCACCAACTTCAAACTGTCATTAACTTCCTTGAACTCAGTCTTGACCGTGTCCTGGAAAGAGGACATAGAAGTGGTGAGCTTCTTAATAGAATCGGACAAGGAAGTGTCCATAGGAGTATAGGAGTAGGCTGGTTAGACTGAGGAACCATACCAGGCCAATAAGGAGCCATACCATAAGGTGGGAAAGGATCAGGTGAATGCTATTTTGATCTGACAAATGATGAACTCCTGACTCCTGTGCAAGTAGACACTACAGTTGTGTCAACAGGTCTACCCAAAATATGTGTGGTCCTAGAAGTAGAACTAACTGTATCCACAGGCCTGCCCAAAGCATGAGTAGTTCGACAAGTAGAACTATCTGTTTCCACAGGCCTGCCCAAAACATGAGTAGTTCTACAAGAAGAACTAACAGGAAACCTTGACTGTGAAGAGTTCACCTGATTCACAACTAAAGGTGAACAAAGGCTAGTAACATAAGGAAGCCATTTCCCGCTGGGACAGAATCCCCCATACCCTCTACACACCCAGGGAAAACAGACTTGGGAGAGGGAATGCCTTGTCCTGTCCCACTCCAAAAAACATCTACACCTGAGGTGTACGGTAGTTGGTTAAGCAACTCACCATTAATACCATATTCTTGCTCGAATTAGTTCGAGTCAAATTGTAACGTATTATCCTCTAACTCTGTGGTCATGGTAGTGGACATGGTTCTCTTGGTAATATTAAATTAAATGGATAAATATTACCTGTTTTATCAACACAATATTATATATACTTATGTAAGTAAAGTAAATATAAATAAAAAAAATTAAGCAATCTGTCTAGTTCTTTCAACAAATTCGAAATTTCCACTCTCCTGAGATTCACGTGCTGCTGCAATGGGAACCGGAAAAAAAGATGAGGTTTTGGGACAGGTGTGTCACATGTGACAGGCTGGAGGTCAGAGGTTATCAGTTTTTTCATGTCTGGTTTCTGGTTCATTGAAGCTGCTAGTACCTGTTAACTATAAAACTTAGTTTAATATTTGACCCTATGGGAAAACACAATCAATGATTTTCTCCTCTGAAATTTTTTGGGCTGTTGGAACCATACTTGGTATTAATTGTCAATAGTTTTCCCCTTTTGAAAAATAAGTCTGGCAAGTTCACATCAGGCGACCAGCTGAGAACATAATTTAAAATTAGTCAAAATAAAGTCCAATAACATGCTAGAAAATAGACCTTAAACATTTACATGTAGCTTAATTTGGGTGTGTAAGTCAGTCATTATACAGGCCCTTGAAAGCCTCTTGTTTTCTTTTCTTATCCTTTTAAATATACTGTATAGCGGTTAATTTTCACGACTGCCAAATTTCGCAATTCGTTCGCTCAAGAGGGGTATTTAATTTTAGCGGTCATCAATTTTCGCGAACAGAAAATTATGTAAAGGACAAGCATGTATGAAAATAGGCTGACTTATATTTCGCAAGTTTTTATTTTCGCGCTTCCATAAACTTTGCGAATATAGCGAAAATTAGAACCTTGCAAAAATAACCCGCTATACAGTAAGTTTCATTGATTACAGGAAAAATTATAAATTTTCCCTTTAACAGCTTTGTTATGATGCCTACTGAAATGGGAGATAACTAGTATCAAAATTGCTTATTTATGCCAATTTTGTAACAGTTCCATGTTAATGACCAGTAGACCCCTCACATGATAATTCACATGGCATTATCTATTAAAAGGGTTTGTAAGGAGATGCAATGATTAAAATTATACCCCCACTCTATAGAGAGTGGGATATACTGCATTCACTTTGTTCGTCTGTTTGTCCGTTCGTTTGCAGATTATTTCTGTCACAGTTTTCTCAGCTTCTGCTCAAGGGATTTATTATACCCCCGCAAACAAAGTTTGGGGGGGTATATAGGAATCACCCTGTCTGTCTGTCTGTCCGTCCGTCTGTCCGTCCGTCTGTCCGTACGTCTGTCCACACTTCTCGTAAGCGCAACTCCTCTTAAACCACTTGAAGGATTTTGATGAAACTTTACACAAAGGAAGGACACTATATGGAGATGTGCATGAAGGAATATAATTATTGTCCGAAACCAGGAAGGGGAGATAATTCGACTTTGACTTTTCGTTGATTCCCTATATATGGGTTTCCTCGTAAGCGCAACTCCTCTTAAACCACTTGAAGGATTTTGATGAAACTTTACACAAAGGAAGGACACTATATGGAGATGTGCATGAAGGAATATAATTATTGTCCGAAACCAGGAAGGGGA
>MJUU01017504.1:30279-44009 GCA_002080025.1 Modiolus philippinarum | reverse complement strand
TGTATTGTGTCCACACCAACTTAATTTTGCACTTACCATATCGATTCAGGATTCAATTAGCGGGGGGTATCTTTGGCTGCCATTCGGCGACAGTTCTTGTTTCAAATTTGGTGTGCAGCAACTATATGGTCAGTTGTAAGGAACCTCTTATTTTGAGTCTTGTCAGATGGGTACTTCCTGCTTAACGAAATGGACTTGGTTACAAAATGTAGTGAAACATGAATTTTTCATTGCATTTTTCTCAGCTTCTGCAAGAGGGATTGATTTCAAAACTGGTACGCAACCTCTATATGATTAGTTGTAAGGAACTTCTTATTTTGAGTCCTGGCAGATATGTACTTCCTGTTTGATGAATTATGGATTTTGTATGAAATGTGGAGAAATATGAATTTTTCGTTGCATTTTTCTCAGCTTCTACTTGTTGGATTTATTTCAAAATTGGTATGTAGCCTCTATATGATTAGTTGTAAGGAACATTATATTTTAAATTCTGTCAGATATGTACTTCCTGTTTGATGAAATATGGACTTTATATGAAATGTAGCTAAACATGAATTTTTCTTCACATTTGTCTCAGCTTCTACAGGAAGGATTGATTTCAAAATTGGTATACAGCCTTTATATGATAAGTTGTAAGGAAGGTCCTATTTTGAGCCTTGTTGGGTGTGTACTTCCTGTTTGACTAAATATGGACTTTGAACAAAATGTGGTTAAACATGAATAGTTCGTCATATTTTTCTCAGCTTCTACATTTGGGATTGATTTCAAAATTGGTATGCAGCCCTTTTATGATTAGTTGCAAGGAACGTCTTATTTTAAGTCCTGTCATATATGTACTTCGATCCTGTTTGACGAAATATGGACTTTGTAGGAAATGTAGTAAAACATGAATTTTTTGTCTCATTTTTCTCAGCTGGTACAAGAGGGATTGATTTCAAAATTGGTATGCAACCTCTATATGATTAGTTGGAAAAGGAACGTCCTGTGTGATATGTACTTCGTGTTTGACGAAATATGGACTTTGTACGAAATGTAGTGAAACAGGATTTTTCTCAGCTTCTGCAAGAGGGATTAATATCAAACTTAGTTTGCAGCCACTGTAAGCAATTTCAGAAATGTGGGTAACTGCATTATGTTTATTTCTTGATGATTATATCATTGTGTCCATACTTGTATTGTGTCTGCAGTTGTACTCTGTCCACACTTGAATTGTGTCCACACACACTTAAATTTGCATTTACCATATTTATCCAGGGTTCCATGAGTGGGGGTATAGTTTGTTGCCATTAGGTGACAGCTCTTGTTTATTTATAAATTATTTTACAGACAGTGAGAAACGGGCTGTCCAGGCATCAGCTGAAGTTAGTAGTGAAACAGGATATCCTGTTATTATACATCCTGGTCGCCATGAAGACTCACCACCAAAAGTTGTTCGTGTATACCAAGAGGCAGGAGGCAATGTAGATAGGCTAATTATGTCCCATCTTGATAGTGAGTTTGTAATTGAATAGAATTCACCTTCATGCTTCTCCTGACTGATGTCACTGCTACATTATCAGAAAGTTTGCAGGAAAACATGTTCAAAAATAATTCCTTCTGTATGAATTTTCCTGGTATCAAGTCGTCACAGAATAAAATCTGATAGTACAGTGGTTATATACACTTAATCATATATTGCAACAACTGAAAAGGTCCTTGTATTTTACATTATTTGCAAAGAATAGACATAAAATTGTTTGACCAATCAATTAGTGTTTGTTTACCTAAATTTTGTTTGTACAAATTAAATATACAGCCAACTGAATTTTACTGTTGTTACGATTGTTTTTTTTATTTATCACATTGGCTATATGGTAGGGTAGCAATGAATGAAAAAAGCGCTTAGTTTTCGACTTTAATGCACCCACCTGACATGCATGTAATTATTGTTTTAAATGAAAGTTAAATGATTATATTATCAGTTTTAAGCGGTCGTAACGAAATCGTATGGTACGTTTTTCTGTAATTTGACATTTATTTTTAAGTTTTGGTGAAAACTTATATGTAGGGTACTGCGGGGGAATCGATTAGAACTGCTGTAAACGAAATTGTATGTGAGTTGATCTATGTTTTATTTATGAAGTTAAAGCTATACAACATAACGACTATAAAATTTTTAAAATATATTGTATTTTATCTAGGGAAAAATGTCGATTTTTAGAAGTTTTCTGCTCATTTTAAGAGAACGGACTCTTATCATTTTACTTTTTTGTGAGGGCATTACTAATTATATGAATTTTGTTTTTGTATTATTTAATATGAACAATATGAATCAATTTCTAAAGAAAAAGCAACACTCAAAAGCCATTTTTTTTCGGTAAATTACCGTTTTTGTATGAAACTATGAACATACCGGAACTAACTACATATCCCTTACCAATAATCATTTGTACATTTACCAGTAAATATACATCTTATACCTGATCTGATAATATTATTTCGTGCATTGATAAAGAGATTTTCGCTTTTCTAAGAATGCACTCCTAATAAAGTATCGAATGGTGCTCATGAAAAGATTTTTTGATAGAAATAAGATTTGTACAAATGTATATATTATTTGTTATATTGATAACAAGGTATATCTGAACAACCCATTCCTGTTAAAGCAACAGTCCTATCTTCAAAAGGGAAAGACCCTCTTTCAAACGATGATGTCGTATTATATACCAGAATTCCACGAACAATTGTATAACACAAACCAGCAATTATTTTATAAGTAAACAACACTTTCAGTTGCCTCTCTTTTCTTTTGCTAAGACGATTAAATGGGTTCAGACACTACCCCGTCAGTGAATAGCCAAGTCCTGACAAGTCCAAATCACCAAGAATAGATTGGTCTGCTTGTGTTTTGTAAATTTTTAAGGCTTACAAATGTTACCAAAAATACACAAAATAACGTCCATAGAAGTACAAAAAACCATAAAAGTAGCTCAACTAGCTTCTGATAGCAACATGCATTGCAATCAATAGTAAAGATTTTGCACAAAACGTATTATATTTTATAGCTGCTTGTTTGACCAACTATTTATTGAAACATGTTAAGGATGACAATGATGAAGTTTACGCGTCGAACACGATGATTCGTTTCAAACTCTTTGTATTTTGATATTAAAAGATGATTTGTTCATTCACAAAAAAGTGTTCACATTAGCACAGTTACTTGAAAAAAAATCTAACTATCTCCCAGCTGATTGAAAAGATAGCCACACAACATATACCGACTTTTTGGAAAAACCTCTGTGATACAATAACTATTCAAGGTGATGGCATGTAAAACAATGACATGAAAAAGATTGATGTAGCATTGCTCGACATCTAGCAATGAATTCCGCTCAAACCGGTGCTAGAGGCCGTCTTGAACTTACTGTGAGGTATGAGCAATGCTCATTGCTGGAGACCTCATGGTGACTTCAAGATTAAGAACAACAATAAAATCGTTGTTCCACTGCTTGCATGGTTTTAACAAATATTTGTAGAGATTTTGTCTCATGTGCATTTACTCCATATTCCTTTTATCGATTATTGAGTTTTCAGTAGTACGATTCTACTTTTAGAAGGTTTTGTTTCTGCAACAGGTATAAAGGCGGAGGTGCGTTCGGCTCCTGATCTAGATTCAATAATGTTAAACGCGAATATTCTGCATGCACTTTCGTTATTTTACGTCGTGTAGATTATTGAAACAGTTATATGAGAAACTGAATATTCTATTCCTGATCAAGTATCAAATTTATCTCATTCTGTATCAAATATACCTCAATCTCTAACAGTGTTTTTTATACTGGCTTCTTGACGATTCTGCTTTTGAGTCTGCAATAGATACCACTTCTGTTCCTTGAAATGCTCCGTAAATTTTTATCAATAGCAGAATGTACTGTCTCTTAATACTTATTTAACTGTTTCATTTGGGACTTGCTTTACAAATCTATCATATCTTTGATGCGAAAAACTTTATTCAGATACTGCACAATCATGGTCTTTGTGCATCTTATTATGAATAAGACGATATCACATATGTGTAGCTGCTTGTGAAACAAAAAAAAAGATCGCACAAGGGTCAAACTGACAACACCCAATGGGGATTGCCTTGTTCAAATACCACCGAGTAAACCGTGTTTCCATCTTCACTGGCATAGGGAATTGTAACCCTTGGCTAGCGAAGATGCATGCCCTCAGGTCTAGCTTAAAATCAAAAGTTTGAATAACATCCAATCTAGCTTAACCTCCTTTAGCATCGCCCTTGGATTTCAGTTGGCGACGAGGAAGCAATGGCCTTGAACACGTTCTTTGTACTGGAACAACGGCAGTAGAATACCGAAGGAGCAAGGGAAACGATGATTACAAAATTCGAAGTCCAAAGACATGGCAAAAACGGCAACAGAAAAACAAAGACAAAACAAGGACGTGAGACAGCCACAATGCACGGAAATGAAAAATAAAAGACGACATATAGAACTAAGGCACTCAGTGTGAACTCCCATGAAAACCAGGAGTGACATCAGGTGCTCCGGAAGTGTAAGCATGTCCTGCCCCGCTATGATGTCATCAGACTTTTTACAGGTGTAAGGTACATCTGTTTGCAGTCGTTCCTTCATTTGTTACGAGAAAAGCATGATTTGCATCGACTTGTGCCCTTGCTGTGGAAATCACGAAAATTTTTTAGAACAGTTTGATGCAACAAAAGTCAGCTGATATTGGCAATTATAGATGTTAATAATAATATGTTAACATTTAGCACGGTTAAATTGTATATAATACTTTATAACGTTATGAATAGAGCTTGACAACAACTTAAGCACGTAGACATGATAGGGGTTGTAAATATACCCCCCCCCCCCATTTATTTCCAAAATAAAATAAATACATAAAAGAAAAACATGTTGTCCCACCTTGGCGTGGTTGATAGACTTAGTCCACTACCAGGAAACCTGATTTTCTGTATTTTTATCTGTCCATTTAGCCTTTTCATCATTTCTGTAGAATGTGTCCATCTTTCATCTTATTATCTAGTTCGATATATGTCATTTCTTTACTTGATTTCTTTTTACAAATTTTGAACATATAGCATTCTTTGATATTTTAATGCTAAAAATGTATTTCCGTTCAATAATGCATAGAATAATGACGTCAGCCGTCGGATTGTATAAAATACCCATTTGCTCACAAAATATGCTAGGAAATGACGTCATCACCCACTGAGTAAAATTTTTCATCATTTTAACAATGGCTCACACTTTCCTCTTGTGAAGTTAAACATTTTTGTCACATCTCACTTCCAAATATTTTCCCAAACAGCGGTTTATGCCCCAAAGAAGCAAAAACTGAAAAAATGAAATTTGACCTTTGACCCCAGTTTTTGAGAAAACGTACCACATTTCGCTTTTACGATCGGTATAATCTTATAGTATAAGTCATCAGCTTTCTTTTGATATGCAATTTGCCTGCATGTCACATGGGTGCATTAAAATTCAAAATTAGTCGATAAATTTACCCGACTAATAGGGGGACGGTTTCGGCCCAAAAAAACTAGTTTAACCCCACCACAACAGGTTTGGGCCTGTCCTAAGTCAGGAAATTTATTAAGCCTTTGTGTGTCTTGTCTGTTTTCTAGTAAGTTCACTTTATGTCTATGGGAGTCTAGGATGNTGTTTATTTCGCTGAACTTGATTACTCTTTATTTGGGGGCCAACTTCAACCTGCCGTTGGGTGTGGGCTTTCCTCACCGTTCATTGAAGATCTTATGGTGGCTTTGAGTTGTTATTACTCCCCTTTGGGTCGTTGTCTCCTTGACACATTCCCCGTTTCCCCTCTTTTTCCTATATGGATAAAAGTACTCTGAATATTTGGATATACTTATTTTTTTAAATTGAAGCTGTTGAAATCATTTTTTGATTGATTTATATGGAAAGATGCAAAATGATATCCATTTTAGATGTTTTTGAGTCGAATATTATAGTTTTTTATTTAATCATAAAATGAAGCATTAACGATATCACTTTTGATCACATTTTCACTTTATATTTAAATCTCAAGAAAATAAATATTATTTGCATATAGGCCAAATAGAATAAAATAAATATAAAAAACATTCTGAATCTTTTGAAATATAGTTCAGTGAAAAAAACGCCACACCATTATTTTTTGAAAACTGCTGCTTAGTACACTAAAATTGTTTATTCCGAATACTTTTGATCCAAGACTTACCTTACAACAGTACCTTCATCATAAGGAGTTATGATTTTAAAAGTTTTCAGTTATTTTTGCACATTAAAATCTTACAATTATTTGCTTGCTTTCAAGATGTCAAGAACAATAACATTGCTTCATTATGCACATTATTTGTGAAATTGTTGGATGAACATTTTTCAGATTTTTTTACTGCAACTTGTCATTTGTAACATTTTGTTTGATATAATTTTTCCACGCATCAATATTTTAACTAGAACATGTTCAATCAGTTTTAAGTTTCTTAACTTCACAAATGCCGCTGTCTTCTGCTTCTTTTTTAAGTGGATATGGCCCAAGGTTTTCCAATTTATGACGTTTTGTTCTGAATAGGGGTGTGATACAGGTTATATGATACGGAATTTGCCATGCAATACAGGGTATGTGATATGGGGTTGACATCATCAATGGTGATATAGGATAGGCATGACTTCCTGTATCATATACTGTGAAAGTACTATTGTTTGTGGGGTTCCAATTTTTGTGGATTTCGTGGTTTTTTGGCCATATTGGCTTCAGTGAGTACAGAGTTTGTAAATTACTTAATAGACATTTATTCAAAAATTCACATATTCCATTAATGATTGCCATGGCTTTATTACTTAATTACTGTTTTATCCAGGAACAATTCAGACAAAGGAAAAATTACTAGAGTTTGCCTCTCTTGGTTGTTATTCTGAGTTTGATCTTTTTGGCATTGAAACAACTCATTATCAACAAAATGAAGACGTAGATATGCCAGGTGATGCTCTCCGAATTCAATGGATAAAATGGCTTGTTGAAGCTGGATTTGAGGACAAAATTACAATTGCACATGATATACATACTAAACATAGACTGGTAAGTTTTTATATCACAAAAAAAAATGTTTAGGAATGTGTCTGTCGTTTGACATCTTAACTCTCTATATTTTGAGTGATTAATAAATTTATATTTTCCTCATAGCTTTATAGCTTTTTCCCCACAAATCATAATTTTTTCATGTGATTACCAGTTTTTTATAATCAAAACTTCAATAGCATTTGAAATTTACAGTGGGATTTACTATGCTAACATATAAAATACCTTCCATTGCTGCACTTTCTTACCCTGGCCAGCCATATTCTGACCAATGAATTTTTAAATATTTTAAATACTGTCTTAAATTCAAAATATAAGTTGTGTACAACATATTTCAGGTCAAGAATTTCAGGTTCAGAGGACATAGCATTTTTTTTTGTTAATCCCTAACTTCCAATATTTTGTGCAAAAATGTGGTACACTGTATTGGAGTCATGTACATGTAATACTTTTTGTACGAATATTACTCAGGAAATTAAAACTGTTATATTGATAAGGTAAACTTTTACTAAAATTGATGTGAATGATCAGCTAACAAGAGAACAGCAGCCGTTCTCACAAAAAACATACGATAAAAATTAGTCCTAAGTCTTTGACATTTCATATTGACTATCATAAGATTTTTTTGTGAAAAGGGCTGCTGGTTTTTACATATTTTGGGAAAGAAAAGTATTTTTTGTATTTTTTTAATGATTGTATAATTTAAACATTGTTCACAGGTTGAAGCTCATATTTGGTAATCAGATTTTTTGTTCTTTTTTATGCCCCACCCACGAATGTGGAAGGGGCATATAGTGTTACCCTTGTCAGTCCTTCCGTCCGTACATCCAGTTAAGTTTTGCATTAAGGTACATTTCTCGGAAAATGTAAGGTATAGAACATTGACAGTAGGTCAGTAGGTAGATCTTTGATAGTACTACATGTACATAGTTTACTTGGCAGTTTGACTCTTTGACCTACATTTTATGCTTCAGTGACTTTGGTTATGTTTTGTGTTAAAGTCCATTTCTCAACAACTACACATTATAAGACAATGATGGTTCATCAAAACAATTGCCTTGATGAGTACTACCCAAATCATTGACAATTAGGTGCCTTTGACCTACATTTTATGCTTCAGTGACTTTGGTAAAGTTTTTGCGTTAAAGTCCATTTCTCAACAACTACACATTACAAGACAATGATGGTTCATCAAAATAATACTTTGATGAGTACTACCCAAATCATTGACAATTAGGTGGCTTTGACCTACTTTACGCTTCATTGACTTTGGTTAAGTTTTACGTTTAAGTCCATTTCTCAACAACTACATGTTATGAGACAATGATGTTTCATCAAATTATTTGTCTTGATGAGTACTACACAAATCATTGACAATTAGGAGGCTTTAACCTACATTTCACGCTTCAGTGACTTTGGTTGAGTTTCGTGTTAAAGTTTATTTCTCAACAACTGGGTACATGTTATAAGACAATGATGTATCATCAAATTAATTGTCTTGATGAATACTACCCAAATCATTGACAATTAGGTGGCTTTGACCCACATTTTACGCTTTAGTGACTTTGGTTAACTTTTGCATTTTAGTCTGTTTTTCAACAACTATGTATTGTAGCATCATGATATTTCACTGAAACATTCATCTATAGAAGAACTACCTGTTGGATGTTCATGACCTTCATTTTATGCATGAATGACTTTGGCCAAATTATGAGTTCAGGTAGATCTCTAAAAGACTTCACATTACAAAACAATGTTGTTTCAGCAAATTAATCGTCGTGATCAGTACTTCCTAAATCATTGACAGTTAAGTGACTTTGTCCTATATTTTATGTTTGAGTGACTTAAGTTATCATTTGCGATAAATTTATTGGGGAGGCAACCGTGGCTTACAGACACATTTTCTAGTTTTCTATGCAGTGAATAAGACAAGAGGCTCTCAAGAGTCTGTATCAACAAATCTCACTTATACAAAGTAATTGATTTTTCAATTTGTCATTCAGTTTTAATAAAGTTTGTTTCTTTGGATTTTTCTGAGTTTATCAGTAGTAATCAAAAGATTCTGTATAGGTCTTACCCTTTATGTATACAAGAGGTAAAAAATCTTAGAAATTTAGGGTCTTGACCAGAGTAAGGCTAATTCCTTCCCCTTCTTTATTGGTTTTTTTTATTGACATATTTGATATATACAAGGTCATATATACTTTGTGCATTTTTTTAAAACTGCTACTGTTCCATTTTTACCTCACCTGGCTATGCCAGGGTGAGCTTTTGCCATCACTTGGCATCTAATGTCCGTTCGTCTGTCCGTCGTAACTTTTTTAAAAAATCTTCTCCTCTGAAACCACTGGGCCAATTTTATCCAAACTTACCTTGGGTCATCACCAGGGTATGTGGTTAACAAATGTGTTCGGTTAGTCCGAGGACCAAACTAAAAATAGAACGGGGGGAGGTAAATTGCAGTTTTTGGCAAATAACTCAAAAACCATTTCAGATATCAAAAATCTGAGTTGTTCAGAATGCCGTGATCTACCTGTCCTGCAATTTTGAAGAACACTGGAAGACAGGTCTCAGAGTTACAGCCCTTTTTTCCTCAAATTTTAAAATGTATGCTTTTTTTCAAAAACTAACAGATAGAGGTGAAGTGTTAATTGGAAAAATGTTCAGCATATCAAGATCTACATACTCTGATATTTTGAAGAAAATCCAAATGCCTGTGTAGAAGTTATTGCCTGTTTTTCACCAAAGAATTTTTTTTTCTTCAATGCCATATGGTTATATGGGTTATTTTCCTTTAAATTCTGTTTTCAAATCTTCTTTGGTTTACTTTTCTTTTTTTAAGTTTTAGAGAAATTCCCTGTTATCACTTTATTAAAAACAATTATTTGTTATATAATCAAGAGCAAAAAAGTGTTTTTGTACAAATTTTTACAATTTTTTGCAAAAATACTTTTATAATCTTCACTTATTTCACATTATAATAATGTTTAGATATAAATGTATATTGTGTCCTTTAGTGTACCATGCAAATATCTTTCCTAGAAAATTTTTAAAGTAGTATATTGGTTTCATAGCCTGCATAGACTCTAACATTGTTGACCTGACTAAACCATGGTGACTTTTTGCCATCACTGTGTCTGTGGTCTGCAAATCGTAAACTTTTCATTCAAACATCTTCTTTGAAACCACTGTGACAATTGGAACTAAACTTGGTCACAATAGTCCTTAGGTGGTCCCCTTTAAAATAATGTGTCCAGCAAGTCAATACACCATCCAAGATGGCTGCCAGTTGCATATTTGTTGAAAAATGGACCCCATATTCAAAGATATCTGAAACTACTGGGCCAATTGGTACCAAACTTTGTTACAATGGTCCTTAGGTGGCCCTTTAAAAAAAAATGTATGGCAAGTCCGTATCATATCCGAGATGGCCGTTAGCGGGGAACGCAGTTTTAACATTGAACCCTAAGGGAAAGCATTCAAAGATCTTCTTCTCTGAAACCACTGCATCAATTGGAAGCAAACTTGGTCACAATAGTCCTTGGGTGTTTGCCTTTCAAAATAGTGTCCGACAAGTCCGCATGTCATCCAAGATGGCTGCCATTGGGGAATTTTGTCTAAAATTGGACAATATTGCAAAAATCTCCTCTGGAAATACTGGGCCAATTGGAACCAAACTTAGTCTCAATGGTACTTCGGTGGCCCCTTTTAAAATATGTGTTCGGCAAGTCCACATCATATCCAAGATGGCCGCCAGTGGGGAACGTGGTTTTCACATTGGACCCTATAGGGAAACATATTCAAAGATCTTCTCCTCTGAAAGTATATTGCCAATTGGTATCATACTTGAACACAATGGTCCTTACTTGGTCACCTTCATAAAATGCGTTCAGCATGTCAGCATAGCATTCAAGATAGCAGCCAGTGGGGAACATTGTTTAACCTTGGACCCCATGGGAAACCATTCAAATTTCTCCTCTGAAAATACTGTGCCAATTGGAACCAAAGTGAGGCACAATGATCCTTAGATGGTCTTCTTAAAGAAAGGTGACAATCAGTCTACACCCCATCAAAGATAGCTGCCAATGGCGAATCTAGTTTAATTTTGGTTCATATAACATCAATGTCTATCAACAAACTTGAAATTTAGACCCTTAAACTTTGGGATTATTTTGACTTATTGTGTCAGCCATTGCACAGGTGAGTGATACAGACTCTTGAGAGCCTCTTGTCTTATTAACCCTTTCCATTCTGAGACTTGGCTGAAAAGTCAATTTTTGACCATTCTGAAATGAGCTAGAAAATCAAAATGTTCTAGTTTCTTTGAAATTCAACCAGAAGGTTCATACTTGGTGAAAGTACACACTGGCCTAATGTCTTCAGAAAAATGCTTTCACAACCTGGTTCCTTGTTGCCATGGAGACAACAGGGGGCCTCAAAAGTACCAAAAAATGCATTTTTTTTTACAATTTTTGCCCTCAAAATTCAGGTTTCAAAATTTTTCAAAAATCTGCAGTGCACACTACAGCCAGCAACTCACCAAAATTCAAAAATCCACATTATGAGCTATAGGCTAAGCTATCTAGTGAGGATGTATGGCCCAAAACACTTACTTTCCGTTGAGGGGGCTTGTGCCCTCTTTGAACCCTCAGGACAGACAGAGGGGGCACATCCCTCTCTGGGACCCCCTGACATATCTTTTTAGTCCCCAGCCGCATGCGAAAAACACTCAGTTTTTTTTTTTGCCCAAGTTACATTTTGTTCAATTAGCCCATATCCTCATCCTAGATCCTTATACAGCACCCTCCTATAGCTCTAAAAATGGGGGCTAAAGGCGTCCAAAGGGGTCTTTATAAAGGAAAGGGTTAAGGTACAGTAGAACTTTGATGGATCGAACACCATGGATGAGTGGAATCCTTTTTTTGGTCCTTTGGTTCAAATTGAAACATAATTTGTAAAAATATAAATATGTTGTGCGATGGCCACAAATTAACTATGAAACAAAATAAATGGTACAGTTGGCCACGATTAAAAGGTAAAAACCACAAAATGTACAAATTAAAAAACACATAAAAATGACAAAAAAGGAAAGTTTCGGCCTATATGGCCTTCGACTAGGGGACTACCGGGCTAAATACGGAGAAGAAGATGGATATGACGAGAGAAGGCAGACCTAATGGCAAGTCACAGATATTACCTGTAAAAATCGTGCCAAATCTTGAACTTAATCAAAAGTCCGGTAGTCCCCTAGTCTCTTTCCTTTTTTGTCATTTTTATGTGTTTTTTAATTTGTACATTTTGTGTTTTTTACCTTTTAATCATGGCCAACTATACCATTTTATTTTGAAACATAATTTGCCCTTGATATCTTGAACACCCCATTTGCTCAACTGTTTTCGTTGGTCCCTTTGGTGTTAAAACCATCCAAGTTTGACTGTAGTAGAAAGATATCCTATTTCTGCATATTTTTTTTTCCAGATTAGGAATAAATTTCAGTGAAAAAAATATAAAGCTAATCTTCAGAATGTAATTGCTGTAGATTATTTGAAAATTTAAAGTTCTACACAAGAAACATGCATCATATTAGATTATATGTCAACACAAGTCCATGGGTCTTTTGATTTTATAACAACTGAGTCATTTACTTTTCACCAAAAAGGGATTATAGAGATGTATTGCATTAATAAGATATACCTTAACAACATTTTATAATTTTTCTAAATTTTAATTAACAAAGGATGAGTGGCAATAAGACCCATATTTGGCCCCAAAAAATCAAGTTGTTTAAAATAGTGTGATATTTATGGGAAATATTAACTATTACATCTGGCTACAAAGAAAACATATAATAATACGAATTCCTTTCATTTTGACGTTATTGTGACATCACAAGGAGTCGTCTTTTTGAAAGAAAATCAGAAAATCTGCAATTTTGAATTTTCTCAAAGCAAATTTTCTTTAAGTGAACATGGGGCACATGCAATCAACAACTTCAAACTTTCAGAAATGATGTATTTCACCATTTTACACATTTTGACTAAATATGAAGTTGTTATTCAGATGTGCCCATATTTTTCAAAGCACAAAAATGTGCAAAACACAGCAAATATCTATGAAATTCTGACTATTTCCAAAAATATAGCTTTTGAGTTAACTGATTATCATGAGAATCAAACTGATATGGAAAAAAGCTTTATCATTTTCATAAAGCCCTATATTTGTTCAATGTTTCAGGAACATAAGACATCTGTTTGTATAGTTTTAGTTTCATGGTAAATCTTGGGCCAAAAATGGGTCTTACTGCCACTCATCCTTTTATGCCATAAATTATTCCCCTTTTAAACTATTGAAAAGGAATTACCTCCCTGTTCCCAATCCCGTATGTCAACCCCCTTTAATTTTTTTGTGGAATTTTATTTCTTTGGATTCCTATGGATTTTGGATAACTTTTATATTTTCTATGATGTGCAAAAGGGAGTCAAGATCTACTTTCACAAAGTTAAACAACTTTAAATTTTTATACCCCCCCAAACAAAGTTTGGGGGCGGGTTATATAGGAATCACCCTGTCTGTCTGTCTGTCTCTCTGTCTGTCCGTCTAGCTGTTCGTCCGTCCGTCTGTCCACACTT
>MJUU01017504.1:19181-30234 GCA_002080025.1 Modiolus philippinarum | reverse complement strand
GAGATGTGCATGAAGGAATATAATTATTGTCCGAAACCAGGAAGGGGAGATAATTTGACTTAGACTTTTCGTTGATTCCTTATGTATGAGTTACCTCGTAAGCGCAACTCCTCTTAAACAACTAGAAGGATTTTGATGAAACTTTACACAAAGGAAGGACACTATATGGAGATGTGCATGAAGAATTAAAGAACCTTAGTGAGCAAGCTCACATACCCCACGCCCCTACATATTAGAAAATCCTGCATTATTGAAGTCAAAAAGTACCCTATAGGCAATATCATACAAAAAAATGACAAAGTTCATCAATGAGTAATTTTGTCAAAAATGATCAAAAAAGCATGCACAATCATTCTGCACAAGATAATTGAAGGGGTTTCAGAGAAGTTGTGGTGACAAGATGATACTTTGGTGTTTTAGCTGAAAATAGTCAAAGTCCAGTAACTCCTATCAATAAGGCAGTATAGTATGCATGTCTACACATCATGACCAACAATCCTACCAAACATGAAAGCAATCATACCTGCCAACCTCCAAAAGTACTGTGGTGGGTCATGACCCAACATTGTGCATTTAGATATTGGGTCATAGTGCATGATGGCATATATTCAAAGTTACAGTGAAAAAAAAATACCAAACATATGCATTGCAATCGATTTTGTCAATTGGTACTATTTCTCTTTTGCACAGTAACAGAGACTTGTGTTGTTCAGCCATGTCTGTAGCCATGTCTGACAAACTGAACAATACTTCTCTAAGCTAAGTTTGTTTCATCTAAATTTATTCACAATTAAATGAAACTGTTGCAAAGGCAATATGTAATTTCATTAGAAATTGATTAAACAGCTATAATCATTTATTTTTAACTTCATCAAAATAAAATCTGTGGAGAAAATATCCAAGATAATTTGGGGTATTAATTAGTGTCAAAATCAAAATCTTAGGGCCATTTTTTATAAAATGGAAAATTATTCAAGGGAGGTAATTAGCAATATCTATAAACATTTTCGTATCAGAAAAGATTGTGTAGATTCCTTTGTAATCATTGCCAGTGCTTACTGATTACTATATAAACAACATCTGTCCTAATTATTGCCCTAATCACACAGTTTAATTAACTTGTTTACCTGTCAGAATGCTACTTGAATTTATCGATACAAATCAATAAACAGACATGCACGACAATTTCACCTGATCAATTTTGCGGGTGGAAACGATAACCCGCGGCAGGTCATGCTTACCGGTTGGTGAAGGCACGTTTTTGCGGGTGTGACCTAGCAAATGTGGGTCAGGCGGGTCACTCGGCAGGTATAAAGCAATCCATTAAGCAGTTTCAGTGGAGTTGCAGTTAAAAGATGATACATGTTTTAGATGAAAATAGTCTAAGTCCAATAACTCCCGTAAAAATAATCCGATCAATAAGGCAGTATAGTATGCACATCTACACATCATGACCAACAATCCTACCAAATATGAAAGCAATCCATTAAGCGGTTTCTGAGGAGTTGCAGTGACAAGATGATACTTGCTGTTTTAGCTGAAAATAGTCCAAGTCCAATAACTCTCATAAAAATAATCCGATCATTAAGGCAGTAGAGTATGCACATCTACACATCATTACCAACAATCCTACTAAATATGAAAGCCATCCATTAAGCGGATTCAGAGGAGCTGAAGTGACAAGATGATACTTGCTGTTATAGCTGAAAATAGTCTAAGTCCAATAACTCCCATAAAAAAAATCCGATCAATAAGGCAGTAAAGTATGCACATCTACACATCATGACCAACAATCCCTCAAAATATGAAAGCAATCTATTGAGCGGTTTCAGAGGAGTTGCAGTGACAAGATGATACTTTGGTATTTTAACTGAAAATAGTCTAAGTCCCATAACTCCCACAAAAATTATCCAATCAATATGGCAGTATAGTATGCACATCTACACATCATGGCCAACAATCCTACCAAATATGAAAACAATCCATCAAGCGGTTACAGAGGAGTTGCAGTGACAAGAACAGGACTGACGGACAGACAGACAGACAGACCGATGGACGGACGGGTCAAAAACATTATACCCTCTGCAACTTCGTTGCGTGGGGTATAAATATGATTATTGTCAGAAACCAGGAAGGGGAGATAATTTGACTTTGAGTTTTCATTGATTCCCTATGTATGGGTTACCTCGTACGCACAACCCCTCTTAATCCACTTGAAGGATTTTGAGGTAACTTTAGACAAGGAAGAACACTATATGTAGATGTGTAAAATGTCAAATAAGCTGAAAAAAAGGTGAATTTTATATTTGTCTGATTTAGACAGAGTGTTTGCATTGGATCCCTTGTGAAAAGTTCTTTCTTGAAGATTATATCATTGTGTCCATACTTGTATTGTGTCCACATTTGTACTGTGTCCAGACCTGTATTGTGTCCACACCAACTTAATTTTGCACTTACCATATCTATTCAGGGTTCAATGAGCAGGGGTATATTTGGCTGCCATTCGGCGACAGCTCTTGTTATTTTTTAACAAATTTATTGTCCATTGTCTATGACCTTAACGGTATACTTGTTCCTATTGTATAACAAACTGAGCAATTTCAGTAATCAATAGATATTGTAAACTGACTTTTTGGTATAGCTCCAACAGCAACATATATTGTAATGAAACACGGCCAAACAAAGATTGCAATCCCCCGCTACCCCTTTTTGGAGCCCCTTCCCTTGTAAAAAAGATAAGTGTTTTTGAAACTAAATTTCTTTCTTGTTACTGTAAAACACCAAAAAGATATGGTTGCAAGGTAGGATTTCACAAAGTATAATGTTTTTAGCTCACCTGACCCAAAGGGTCATGTGAGCTATTGCCATCACTTGGTGTCCGTCGTCTGTCGTCCTTCTGTTCTAAACTTTTTCAAAAATACTTCTCCTCTGAAACCATTGAACCAATTTTAACCAAACTTGGCAAGAATCTTTACCATGGTATCCTGTTTCAAAATTGTGGCTGATGAGTCCGAGGACCAAACAACATGGCGGCTTTTACTAAAAATAGCACATAGGTGTAAATTGCTGTTTTTGGCAAATAACTCAAAAACCATTACAGATACAAAAAATCTGACGGTGGAAAAGTGATCAGCATGACAAGATCTACCTACCCTGTGATTTTGAAGAAAATCTGAATACCCATTTTGGAGTTATTGCCTTTTTTCCGAAAATTTTTCAAAATTAATTTTTTTTTTTTTTTATCAAAGAAACTTTAACAGATACTGAGATAGAGGTCAACTTTAAATTGCAAAAATGTTCAGCATATCAAGATCTAGCAACCTGGAAATTTTGAAGAAAATCTGAATACCCATATAGGAGTTATTGCCCTTTATTGGTCAAATTTTCTGAATTTTATACATTTTGCCGTATATTTCGAAAAACAATTTGAAAAAAGAGGTTAAGATTTAAATGCAAAAATGTTCAGTATGTCAAGGACTACATTTGTAGCCACTTTGCGAAAAAATGGGATTTATAAATTTATTTGTGTTGTCTGGGCATCGGGTGTCTGGGCTTCAACTGTTGGTTTCTGCATGATATCTTGAGAACCACATGTCATATCTGAATGAAATTTGGCATAACCATGACTTATTACCCCCGCCGCAACCCGACGGAGGGTCATAGTAATGGTCTGCATCTGTGTGTCCGTGCGTCCATGTGTCACATTTTTTGTGGACGCAACTTCTCAGAAACTGCCGGTCAGAATTCATTTAAATTTTACAGGATTGTTAGTCAACATAAGTACTAGATCATATCATATCGCCATTTTGATTCATCAAATTTGTGGGAGTTATGGGACTTTGATTATTTCCACATTGTTATACAATGGCAAATCTTGTGGACGCAACTCCTTAGAAACTGCTAAACCGATATATATAAGGGATTATAAGGGCTAATTTTTATTTACCTTAGTTTGTCTGCAGCTAATTACTGGGTCAAGCTATTTATTGTGTCCATTTAAGGTAGTTAGATTCTAATAAAAATATCAGACAGAATTTTTTTATTTTAAGATATTTGTAGGTCTTAGTCCATTTGTTCAAAAAATAAAATAAAAATGATATGTCACAGATCATCTTTTTCTGTTATCAGGCTTAGAAAATCAGGCCAAATTCAGTATTTTTCAGCAATATTTACAAAGAACATATTGGGAACTGTGAGAACAGGCTTATTATTTAGCTTTCATATGAAATAAATATCAGATAGATATTTTTTTATTTTTTGATATTTAAGAGATATACATTTCAGCTATATCTTGAGCTTAAAAAATATATATGTCACCGTTTGATTAAGAGAGATATTTCATATAGTTAACGAAATAGACAATATTTACGGGAAAAGGGAGCTAATTTGCAGTAAAGTGAATGACTTTCTATTATTACATCATAATGAAAAGGCCAAATAAGGAATATTCCGGCTTGAAAATCAAGTCAATTCCGCATCCGACTTGTGTTTCGCAAATGCGCCAATCGATTGCGCCATGTATTAGTGTTGAACTACCTTAATAACTGTATCAAGCTCTTTATTGTGTCCACGTTCATTTTGAATCACACTTGTTCAAATCTCAGTGTACTACAATCTGCGCTCGGCGTAGCCCTTTATTAACTTAGAAATAAGATATTACAAAAAAGTCAAAATTAGAAAAAGGGAGGTAATAAATTTAATTTGAAGAAGTATTCAATATTTCTAAAAGTCTTCTGCAATGTCCAGTTAAAATTAAATCTTAGATGAAAAAAAAATACATTTGTGCATTCTGATTGTTTGTAAATTTTCGAAACTCAAAGATTAATTATTGATTTTAGCAATATGAATTGCCTAGATAATGCATGAGGGGAATCCATGTCCAAATGTGAACGGTGGTCTTAAATGGGTTGTAATGGATGGTGGAGTTGAAACCATACCAGAACACTGAATCTTTAAAAAATTGTATTCTGCTCTACATTTTCAGAAATATGTATAAACTAAGTTATAATGGGGAACCCCGGCCAAATTTTTTTTGAAAGGGGGATTTGGAAAACTTTGATTTCAGCAATAGATATTACCTGGATTATATGGGGAACCCCTACCCAATTTTTTTTTTTAATGGTGGTCTGAAATGGGTTGTAATGGATAGTAGGGTGCCCAAGCGACAATTTTTTTTTAATATGGATTAACGGAATCACACACACCTGCATTATACATTTTTGGAAAGAGGAGACCATGGCGCATCGAAATAACAATGTTGTAGAGATCAAATTTGGTCACATTTTATTTAAAATGGGGTTAGAGGTCAATTCCTAAAATCAATAAAAATCTCACGGAAATAAAAGTTGGCTTCATTTTACCAACAAACCCCTCACGAAATTAAAAAAAAAATAATATTAATTTTATCCAGACAGTTCATTGTTTTATTTTTTATAATGATTTGTCATTTATCTTCATTAAACAAGTATCACGGTTGCCATTTGTTTTTGAGATGTGCAATTTTAAATATTTGCACCTGAAATATATAAAGGATGCTTTCTATTATTATGAAACATATTTTCTAAGTTATTGTTGAACCATTGTTTAAAGGAAACATTGAATTAAATTTTTAAGCCTTACTTCTTCAAAATTAGATAAAACGTGGACAAAATAAATCACATCTTTGTATTTGATATTACTTGAGTAAATTTCCATGAAAAACACGCACTACCATAAAACTTATAAAATCAATAAAACTTCACCAAAACCCTGTTATATCATATACACGGATTGCGAAATCACAATTTAAATATAAAAAACATTAATATGTACATGAAAATTCGAAATTAAACCAATTTAAAAATCTCCAGCAGATCCAAATAATTTGACAAAACTTGGTCTAAAATGTTATTCTACCTTCATATAGATTAGAGTTGTCGTGCTTCGTACGTTTCCAGCTTTATCAAGCGATAAAAATTCAAGATTCACATAAAATTTTGTGATTTTTACGCAAATTTAATGCTTTTATATGCTGATTTCCCTATAATGGCAGACATGACACCCATGATTTTTGGCATATATGTACAGATGATAGTCCTGTTTCCGTTTAAATTAAAATATTCTGAAAATTCAGGTAAGTAATTTCATATTCAACAAAAATGCCTTAAATTCATGACCCTTTTTATTCAAATTTTAACACTGACAAATTAAATAAATCAATGAATAATTAGTTACATTATAGCAAGTAAAACAAAATTTTAGATCTGCACTTTCACAAAAATAGCTTCTTATCAGGATATCGGAGACTCTTACTTATTCCTATAATTTAAAGATACCATATCTAAGAATCTGCTATAGGGTACCACTTAAAAATGAGAAATTATAGAAATCGTGACCACGGAAACTTTCTACGGCAATGAAAAATATCAAATTTAATAACTATTCCAGCCTATAAAACAAAAAATAGTCATGTGTTATTCCGTTAACCCAAACTCGCAAACTAAGCGTCTTTTTGGACATTGGGCACCCTACTTATAATGGAGCTTTCAGTAGCCATGGAAACCAAACTAGAACACTGATTCTTTGAAAAAAGTATTCTGTTACATATTTTTCTTCACAATTTCAGAAATACATGTATGTATAAACTAGATTATAAGGGGAACCCCTGTCAATTTTTTTTTTTTGAAAGGGGGACTTGGAATGTTTTGATTTAAGCAATATGTATTACCTGGATTATAAGTGGAACGCCTGCCAAATTTTTTTTTTTTTGAATGGTGGTCTTAAATGGGTTGTAATGGACAGTGGAGCTTTCAATTACTATGAAAACCACAGACCGAATTATCTGTCGTTTACAAAGCTACTTTTATCATCCTATGTTCATCTTTTACTGATCTGACTTTGTAAAAGACAGATAATTCGGTTTATGAAAACCACTGAATCTACTTGCTCATATGGAACCATACTTGGTGACAACTGTCCATAGTTGCACCCCATGTAAGGATGTGTCTGGTAAGTCCACATCTATTCCAAGATGGCCGCCAGCAGGTAACATAGTTGAACATTGGACCATATGGGGAAAACACGTTCAAAGATCTTCTCCTTTGAAACTTCTAGAAAATGAGACACTTTAATACTGAGGTAATTTGGGCTGCAGTTTCTGTCAGCCATGGACCAGGTGAGCTATACAGGCTCTTGAGAGCCTCTAGATGAGAATTTCAGAAAATTATCAAAATTAAAATCACAGGTTTTTGCAACCTGACTGTTGAAATTCATCATTTTTAAAAAGATGTGGTTGCTAGATAGAATTCCAAAAAATGTCTTTGGGAGTTTCAGAAAATTTACCAAAATTATAGTTTTTTTTTCACTGATTATTGAAAATGATCTTCATGACTGTAAGGAATTCAAAAAGATATGGTTGCTAGGTAGAATTACAAAAATAGTAGGTCTTAGAGAGTTTCAGAAAATAAACCAAAATTAGAGTCGAAGATTCTTGCAACCTCATCATTTTTAGCTCACCTCACAAGGCAGGAAATTTACCAAAATTGGAATCAAATATTTTTGAAATCCATTTAATTAATATGTTTGTCTTGAACTAAACAAATTATTTCAGTATGGTTGCTAGGTAGAATTCCAAAAAAAAATGGTCTTTGAGACTTTCAGGAAATCTTGGAATCCCATTTAAGAATTCTAATTACTGGTATCCAAAATCTTGTTTACTATCAAACAATTGCTAAAATACATAATTTTATGCTAAAATTTCATACAAATATGAGTCTTTGACATTTTCAGGAAATTTACCAAAGTTGGAATCTGAAAGCTTATTGCGAATCTACAAACTATATGCAACAATTCTGCATAAAGTTTTTATCCCTAAATCCAAAAATGTAGGAGGAGTTTGTGTCACATGCCACATGTGTCAAAATCCACATCTTTGGGCCTTTGTTTAAATCAACATCTTGGGGCCTCTTTTTTGTACCAGTCCACAGACTATATGCAACAATTCTACAACAAAATTAAATCCATAAATCCATAAATATAGGAGTTTATGTCACATGCCACATGTGTAAAAATTAACATCTTGGGCCTCTTGTTTGCACTAAGACCAATATCAAAAATCCGAAAACTTATTGCGCATCTACAGACTATATGCAACAATGCTACAACAAAATTAAATCCTTAAATCCAAAAATGTAGGAGGAGTTTGAGTCACAAGAAAAGTGTTACAGATGGACAGACAAACGGAGGGTATAACAATAACCCCGAACTTTCTTCGAAAGTGCAGGGATAATTAAACATTAAAAGAATAAATATTGCTTTATGTATAATGTAATGTGATTTTAATTTTTTACATTAATTGAAATCTTATGAGTTAGTAGATTTGTCTCTTTGTCAGATATTACTTTTTCAGGGTAAAACCTCCCCATATACCTGAGAAGTAATCCATATTAATATTTATAGTGCATCATAATTTTATGTCATGCCACAAAAGTGGAAGGTCTGTCCAGAAGTATGTCCCTTGGTTAAATTTTGCGTTAAGGTCCATAGTTTGGTACCCTAAAGTGATATCTCTATGATAATGCATCACAACATTCACATTAATGAGTACTTCCTAAGTAACCAATAGTAAGGTGTCAATGACCTTCATTTCATGGTTGAGTGACTTTGGTTAAAGTTTGCGTTTAGATCCATTTCTCATCAAGTATACATGATAAGTTTATAATATTGCATCTTAACATTCACCTTCCTGAGTACTACGTAAAGCACCAACAGTTTGGTGTCTATGGCCTACATTTCACACTTGAGTGACTTTTTGAAATTTTAAAATTTTGCATTTAGGTCAGTTTCTCATCAACTATATATGATATCTTTTTGATATTACATCTTAACACTCACCTTAATAAGTACTATCCAAAGCACCAACAATAAGGTTTCTATTTCTTACATTTCATACTTGGGTGATTTTGGTTAAATTTTGCTTTTGGTTCCATTTCTCATCAACTATACATGATATCTTTATAATATTGCATCATAGCATTCACCTTAATGAGTATTACTCAAAGCACTAACAATTAGGTGTCCATGACCTACATATCACACTTGAGTGACTTATATTGAAATTTTTGGATTAGATCCATTGCTCGGCAACTATGCATGATATCTTTATAATATTGCCACATAATATTCACCTTTCTTATTTATAAACACTTTACAGTTTACCAATCATAAGTTTCCATGAGGGACTTGGGTTGAGATTGGCTTTAATTCCACTGATCCACTAATAGGCACAATTGCAGGGCATCATTGTCTTATAGACACATTCTCTATTTTTTCTCATATTGATACTTGTATTTTGTTTGTAAATTCTTATTGTAGTTTGAAAGAATAGTAAATCTGATTCCTTTATAGATCATATTGATTTACACACATTCTTTTAAATATAGTTTTCCTTTTTTCAGATGAAATTTGGAGGACATGGATTTTCACATATTTTGCTGAATATAATACCAAAGATGTTAAACAGAGGACTCACTCAGTCAACTATTGACAAAATTACAAAGTTAAACCCTCAGAAATGGCTGGCACATTGATTGTATAGCATTATACAGAAGTTCTGCTGTACAGACTATTACTTAATCAGAAATGTTAACTGGACATTGGATTGTAACATTGCTGTAATCAGATATGTTACAACAGGCATTGGATTGCTGTAATCAGATTCAATATCAAGTGTTGGTGAAATACTTCTAACAACATAAACATTATATGCTGAAAAAATGGTGGACCTATGCATATTTGACATAAAGAACATATTGGAGGGAATTATATACCATTTTTAATGGATCACAGTTACCTGCGGGAAACACTTGCAAAGTCAAAAATGCTGAAATTTTCGTACAAGCAGAATTTATTGTTACCCCGCACTTTCAAATAGAAGTTCGGGGATATTGTCGTTGGCCTCGTCCGTCCGTCTGTCCATCCGTCTGTCCGTGCGTCCGTCTGTCCATCCGTCCATCACAAATCCTTGCGACGCGAACTCCTCCTACATTTTTGGATTTAGGGTTTTGATTTTGTTATAGAACTGTTGCATATATGCTGCAGATGCTCAATAAGCTTTCGGATTTTTGATATTGGTCTTGGTGCAAACAAGAGGCCCCAAGATGTCCATTTTGACACATGTGGCACGCGACGCGAACTCCTCCAACATTTTTGGATTAAGGGTTTTAATTTTGTTGTAGAATTGTTGCATATGGTCTGTAGATGTGCAATAAGCTTTCGGATTTTTGATATTTATCTTGATGCAAACAAGAGGCCCCAAGATGTCAATTTGACAAAGACCACAAAATGTGGATTGTGACACATATGGCATGCGACGCAAACTCATCCTACATTTTTGGATTTATGGATTTAATTTTGTTGCAGAATTGTTGCATATAGTCTGTAGATGCGCATTAAGCTTTCAGAATTTTGATTCCGGTTCCAACTTTGGTAAATTTCCTGAAAATGTCAAAGACTGATATTTTTGGACATTTTGGCATATAATCTTATATTTTGGCAAGTATTTGGAAAAAATAAAAATTCTGAAATCTTAGAATTTGAAAATGTGATTCCAATTTTGGTAAATATCCTGAAAGACTCAAAGACCACTTATTTTTTGGAATTCTACCTAGCAACCATACTTTTAGCATTTGTTTTGATAAGGTTAATCATTTTCACCATTTGGATTTCAAAAATATTTGATTCCAATTTTGGTAAATTTCCTGAAAGTGTCAAAGACCACTTATTTCTTGGAATTCTACCTAGCAACAATACTGTTAGGATTTGTTTCCATTAGGGCAATCATTTTCGCCAATTGGATTTCAAGAATATTTATATGTATTGCTGAAATCAAAACATTACGAGTCCCCCTTTCATAAAAAAAAGGTGGGGTTCCCCTTATAATCTAATTTATATTGTGACGGAAAATATGTAGCAGAACACTTTTTTTCAAAGATTCAGTGTTCTGGTTTGGTTTCCATTACAACTGAAAGCTCCACTATCCATTACAACCCATTTCAGACCACCATTCAAAAAAAAA
>MJUU01017504.1:1251-17731 GCA_002080025.1 Modiolus philippinarum | reverse complement strand
CTTGTATAAACTGACTGTGATCACATGCTATTTTTATGATGGCTAAATTTATTTATTTTTGTATTGATTTACCATAATTGGAGCTTTACACCAATTAAAATCAACTCACTGTTTTATCAGTACATTAAAAAGTCACATTTTTTCTTAAAGTCAATGCAGGTGTTTAATTGTTTTAATTGATAAAAGTTTTAAGTCATTCTGAAATTGTTTCATTGGAGGGACTATTGAAGATCCCTGTATTTAAATAAATAAATTTATTTGCTTAATTTATACATCTTTTTTTTCTCACCTGGCCCATACGTGCATGAGAACTATTCCGATTACTTGGTGATCATCGGTGTCAGTCCTCTGTAATCCGTCATCCTGCATTCATCCTAAACTTTTTAAAAAATTTTCTCCTCTGAAACCACCGGGCCAATTTTTACCAAACTTTACAGTAAATTACCTGAATCATTACCAGGGTATCTATATCAAAATTTGTGTCCAAGGAGTCTGAAGACCTTACAACAATGCTGCCGTTACTAAAATTAGAACATAGAAGTAAATTGCCAAGTAACTCAAAGACCCTTACAGATATCAAAATTCTGATGCAAGGTAAAGTTATAGAGCATCACGAGATTTACCTGCCTTGCAATTTTTATGAAAATCCAAAAACCTGTTTTGGAGTTATTGGCCTTTTACCTTAAAATTTTAATATTTTTTTATTTTTTTATCAACATAATTTTAAAAGGTAGAGGTCAACTTAATTGCGAAAATGATCAGCATATGAAGATATACCCTCTTAGAAATATTAAAGAAATTCTGAATGCCTGCATAGGAGTAATGCCCTTTATTGGTCAATATTTTTGAATTATTTTGATTGGTTGATTGATATGGGGTTTAACATCACTTTCAGCAGTATTTCAGCTATCTCATGACGGTCAGTTTAATTGATGGAGGAAGCCGGAGTGCCCATAGAGAACCACCGACCTTTGGCAGATAACTGACATACCTTATCAATTACGATTGTAAGTCGAGTGCACCCTTTTTATGAGGTTTTCCGTCAGGAAAACTTCATATAGCTGTCGAAATTTAAATTATCCCGGGTACGAATATGTCTTCATATGATTTTTTGGCGTCAAAATTGTTCATTTAATTGACGATATCTTTCCTAATGTGACATTGTACATGTATTTATGAGGACAATGTATTTATATGAGCATCCTGCAAAACGGGAATGAAAAGAACACGGGAATATATTTCTGCTTAAGGATCAATGATGTAAACAGGACGGATGCACATATATAACAAAAACTTGGTTATGTAACATATCACGACAACATCACCTGTACAACGTTTGTTTCATTAATCGAGATACACAGAACTTATGTAATCCCAAAATGTGTCCTGTGAAACAGTGTCTAGCTGTTTTAGGGAACGGCCATTTAATTTTCAGGGAGGGCTTGAACTTTTTGTAAATAAATAATTTAACCTTAAATATTCTTACCCTACTTGTCATGAAACTAATTCTATCCACTTCTCTCTATTAAAGAAACTATACCGATTGGAAGAGTGGAGAGATTTTCACGACATAACAATTACGTAATTTCAAAATGCCTGAAAATCGTATGACTACTGATGTTTCTTATGCATATATGAAGGGGTATTTGTTGATCTAATTAAAAAAAAACTCATATTTCAAACCTTTCTGGCCTCGTTATCTGTGATACTTTCGATTTGAAACCAAAATATATTAGAAATATTGAAAATGGTTAAAACTTGTGATTAAGGCGTATGAACTGACATTGTTTCATGTGTCATTTTGTAAGCATAGTTGAGTTGAGAAATCACCAGTTAACCAGACCAGCGGTTATCAAGAAGGTCATTTGAATATATTGTACGGATTTTGGTGGAAAATATTTTACAGTTTTACAGACTCCCAGGCATGATGACAAATCAAAATAATTCAGATCAATACGTACTGTATATGCATTGTTTGCCCCCCCCCTCTCTCTCTCTATTTCTGTGCGTATTTTCTTTGATTATTTCGTATTTTCCTTTAGATACAATTTATTTTTTAGCTGACAAAAGAGTATAACATTCTTTTTTTCGACTAAACGGGGAAAACCGAATAACAGTACTCTGTACATTGATTTGTAATGAGAACAAAGTGGGCAGGAACTCACACCACAGTGGTGATAGACTACGAATGGTTGTATAGGTAGTAGAACTACCTTTACCACGTGATTATTTTGTATTATATTTAAAAAAAAAATAGATAGATGTTAAGTTTTAATGCAAAAATGTTCAGTATATTTAGGACTACATTTTATCTTCATGATGGAAGTTGTCGACCTCATCCAAGATGGCAGCCAGCAGGGAACTTTGTTTGACATTAGACCCTCTTCTGAGACAATAACTGTTTAGTTGGAATCAGACATGGTAACAACTGTCCTCAGTTGGTCTCCTTTGAAAATGTGTCTGGAAAGTCCCCATCAGATCCAAAATGGCTGCAAGCAGGAACATAGTTTAATATCGAACCTTATGGGAAAATACATTCAACAACCTGGCAAATTTGGAACCATACTTGGTAACAACTGTCCTTAGTTGGTCCCCTTTGAAAAATTTGAGCAAAAAGTCCCCATCAGATCTGAGATGGCCATCAGCAAGGAACATAGTTAAACATTATTTGAACTGAATTGAAATACAGATTCAAATACTTTCTCAACTGAAACTATTTGGTTAATTGGAATCAAGCTTGGTCCAAGATGGTTGCTGTTTGACCCAATTGGAAAACACATTCAAAGATCTCCTCTGAAAATACTTTTCTTAGTTTTAATCTAACTTGGTCACAGTGGTCCTTTAATGGCCCACCACCAGAAGGAAGCATAGTTTAACACAGGAATCTATGGAAAATGTATACTAAGTTGGAGTTAACATATCTGTTATGGTCTCATGTTCATTTACTCCATATCCTTTCATAAAATACTAAGATCATCTTCTCTGATAATTGGGCCATATTACATTGAGACCCTTTATCATTGAGATTATTTGTACTGTCTATTCCAGCCCTGGACCAGATGAACAACAGGCTCTTGAGAGCATATAGTCAATCTTTGTGAATTACTATTTTCATTGTTTTCTAACAAATTAGTTGACAATACTAGAATATGTGGTTTTAGAGATTTTCTGTAGCTCTCTCTGGATGATAATTATTATTTCTCTAATTTCTGTCCTAGTTTCACATTTCATGATCAGTGTGATAAATACATTTCTACTCTCTATAGAGAAACTTGTCCTCTGTCAATGATTAGTTGAAAGCCAATTAATACATAACAAATATGTATGCCACTTGCTGATTAACCATTGCCACAGCATTGCCACAGCATGAAAAGTGGCAACCATGCATGTTGATGTCCTGCTCAAGGAACCTTGTAGGGGGTCATTTCGACTTAACAATCATTAGAGGAACATATTTCACAAATTCACAATTGTATATAGTGAAATACTGTATTTCTCCACTCTCTATAGTTATATTCTCAAATATTCAAAATGCTCGGCAAATCTCACCTCTTAGATTTTGGCAATTTCATTATCCTGAATGGAGAAATGTCTTATCTCACTTAGTGCAATTTTACAGTCTATATGTTTCCTGTCCATTTTAAGTATAGTGAAATTTTGGTCATTTTGAACAATTAAGAATCCAAAATAAAAAATACATTTACACACAAATCAGCAAATTGGGGGGATTCTTTAAAATTCAAGTCCAGAAGACATTGCAAACACATGGCAACAAAACCAAAGAAAACAGAAACAAGAAAGACAGAATAAACAACTGAAAAATGACAAAAATTACTTGCATCCCACCAAAAAAAACAGCAAAAGCAATGCGATTCCATACAAAAACATAGGTAATCAACGATTACAAAGTTTGCCTCGTTATGGCACGTTGTCGCAGCAACCAAATTTTGCCTGGATGCTGACATACTATCAAAATTGCCTGCATATGCAAGGTTACCTGAACCAACAATATACAGTTACTGAGCTCTGAACTCGGATGTATACATTAATGTAAGTCATTCATGCGTAAAATGTAGGTTTAAGTGACCTTATTTTGTCTGAATGCTGAGCTACCATCACAGATGCATGCACATGCACATGCAAGATGATCCTACCATGTACAGTACCCGAGATCTGATCCCTAACATGAACTTGAATGTAAGTCACTAAAGCGGAAAATGTAGATCAAAGTGACCCAATTTTGCCTGGTTGCTGACCTACCATCAGAGATGCATGCATGTGCAAGGTTAGATGATCATACCATGTACAGTGACTGAGAAATCAACTCGGAAGTAACCTCGAATGTAAGTCAGTCAAGCGGAAAATGTAGGTCAAAGTGACCTAATTTTGCCTGGATGCTGACTAACCATCAGAGATGCATGCATGTGCAAGGTTTGATGATCCTACCTTGTACATTGACGAGATCTGAACTTGTCCCTAAACTTGAATGTAATTCAGTCAAGCGGAAAATGTAAGTCAAAGTGACCTAATTTTTCCTGGATACTGACATACCAACAGAGATGCATGCATGTGAAAGGATAGATGATTATACCATGTACAGTGACTGAGATATTAACTCGGATGTTAACTCGAATGTAAATCAGTCAAGCGGAAAATGTAGGTCAAAGTGACCTAATTTTGCCTGGATGCTGACGCACCATCAGAGATCGAGCATGTGCAAGGTTACATGATCCTACCGTGTACAGTGACCGAGATCTGAACTCAGACATAAAGTTGAATGTAAGTCACTCAAGCGGAAAATATAGGTCAGTGACCTAATTTTGCTTGGATGCTGACCTACCATCAGAGATGCATGCACATGCAAGGTTAGATGATCCTACCATGTACAGTGACCGAGGTCTTAACTCGGACGTAATCTTGAATGTAAGTCACTCAAGTGGAAAGTATCGGTCAAAGTGACCTAATTTTGCCTGGATGCTGACCTACCATCAGAGATGCATGCACATGCAAGGTTAGATGATCCTACCATGTACAGTGACTGAGATCTGAACTCAGACATAAACTTGAATATAAGTCACTCAAGCGGAAAATATAGGTCAAAGTGACATAATTTTGCCTGGATGCTGACCTACCATCAGAGATGCATGCACATGCAAGGTTAAATGATCCTACCATGTAGTGACTGAGATCTGAACTCGGACATAAACTTGAATGTAAGTCACTCAAGCGGAAAATATAGGTCAAAGTGACCTAAGTTTGTCTGGATGCTGACCTTCCATCAGAGATGCATGCACATGCAAGGTTAGATGATCCTACCATGTACAGTGACTGAGATCTGGATCAGGACTCGGACGTAAACTTAAATGTTAGTCACTCAAGCGGAAAATATAGGTCAAAGTGACCTAATTTTGCCTGGATGCTGACCTACCATCAGAGATGCATGCACATGCAAAGTTAGATGATCCTACCATGTACAGTGACTGAGATCTGAACTCGGACGTAAACTTGAATGCAAGTCACTCAAGCGGAAAATATAGGTAAAAGTGACCTAATTTTGCCTGGATGCTAATCTACCATCAGAGATGCATGCATATGCACAGTTAGATTATTGTACTATGTATAGTAACTGAGATATGAACTAAAATGTAAATTTGAATGCAAACCACTCAAGCGGAAAATATAGGTCAGAGAGACCTAATTATCTTCGAGGCTGTTAGTTGACCCGAGATGCACCTGCATGCAAAGTTTGATGATCCTACAAAATTCCCACAAGAATGGGAGTATTGTCAAATGCTCCAGACCAATAAATAAATCTGCTTCAAGCAAGGTGATCATGCCAATGCTAATGAAAAGTCAGCTGTCCATATGTTAGTCCTGTAATTAACTTCAAGTTAAGAAGGAAAAAACCACAGGAAACCGTTCAAGTCTACTGAATGATGGCTGTCCTCTTTTTTGAAAAATCAGAAAAAGCCCCATGTGGTGGGAAAGCCCAGCTGAGAATATTTGTTATTTTCATAAGTACATCAACTGACATGCAAGTAATTATGTAGTTGTATATAAGCATAAGAATTCTTTTATTTTAATCAATGGCATAATTCTCTCGGATATTAATTTTTAGTTTTTTTTTTTGGTGGAAAAAAGAAGTTAAACATAAGCATCAAAAGCAGGGCACATGACTGAAGTGTATTTTTTTTATTCAATTTTTCAAGTTGTGACCTTGACCTTTGCAGCACAAACCACTAAATACTATAGGCTTCCTCCCCTCATCATTAGTAATGTATGTGCCAAGTTTGATTTAGTTGTGGCATGTGGTTCTTCATATAACATGCAGAAACGCAAAAAAAAAAATAATGTCAAATTCTTGTTCTATTTTTTGAAGTTGTGATCTTGACCTATATTGCACAAACATCAAAATCGAGAGAGTTCCTCTTCTAATTATAAGTCATGTCTGTACCGAGTTTCATTCAGAAATTCAGAAATGACATGTGGTTCCAGACATATTGTGCGGAAATTGAAACAATATAGAATTTTGTTCTATTTTTAGAAGATGTGACCTTGACCTTTGTTGCAAGTAGGGTTCCTCCTGTCATCATTAGTCATGTCTGTGCAAACCACTTGTGGTTCTTAAGATATCATGCGGAAACCAAAGTTGACGCTCGGAAAACTGGACGCCCAGACACCATTCATTAAATTATTAGCCGATTATGAACTTGACTAAAAATGTACAGATCTGTCACTTGATGATTAAAAATCTAATAGATATATGGCCTGGTTTCCATTATTTCCTTTTTATACAACCATGACATCTAGTTATGACTAGGCATAGGTATTGGCATCAGCAGACTTTTTAGCTGACCTGGCTATGCCAGGATGAGCTTTTGTCATCACTTTGTGTCTGTCATAAAATTTTTCAAGAATCTTCTCCCCTGAAACCGCTGGAGTGATTGGTTTGAAACTTTATAGTAATCATCTATGACATTTGCCCTACATTCGATCCTCATTTTATTTTGATCCGATGGAAAACATGACTGCTGTTGCTAAAAATAGCTAAAAGTTTGGTCAATAACTGTAAACCGTTACTGATATCGAAAATCTGACAGTGTTTTATTGTTCAGAATGTCAAGATCTATCTGTCCTGCAATATTGAAGAAAATCGGAAAACCCGTCTCGGAGTAACAGCCCTTTTTCCTAAAAATTTGCTAAATTTATACATTTTTTAAAATTTTTATTTCAAAAACTGTTAACAGATAGAGGTAAAGTGTACATTGGGAAAATGTTCAGCATATCAAGATCTACCCAATGTGAAATTTTGAAGAAAATTCAAATGCCTGTTTAGGAGTTATTGCCCGTTTTTCACCATTTTTTTCCAATACCATGTGGATTATCACTTCATTCAAAACATTTATTTCTCTATAATCAAGAGCAAAAAGGTGTATTTTGTGTACAAATTTTACATTTTTTTACAAAAATATTTTCATAAACTTCACCAAATTTCACACCATAATAATATTTTGTATTTAAATGTATATTGTGTCTAACAGGGTGATTCGTCATTGGTAGACAATGATGTTAAACACCTCCCAGTTAGTCAACAGGATGATTCTACTGTTTTCTTAATGAGAAAGTATATTGCCTACATTAAAGTTAAAGAAAATATCTTGCCTACATGAGTAAAGAAGCAGCTTCTTGGCACCATAGCCTGCGCTGACCGTTTCAATTAAACAAAGCCTTGAATGAGCATACATCATATATACAAAGAAACTTTTCTTGAGAACCACTGAATGGATTTGAACTAAACTTCACTTGGCATGAATGATGACTAAGTATTGTTACTTTTGTGTCTATCTGTCATTCAACATAGCCATCTGCGGGGAACTTAATTTCCTATGGAAAGAGCATACAAATATTTTTTCATCTGAAAAAAACTGGGCTAGTTAGGACAAAACTTTATCACAATGTATCTTAGATGGTCCCCTTTAAAACAAATGTCCTTCAAGTCTGCACCTTATGCAAATTGGCTACCAATGGGAAACAGTTTAATAATGGAATACATTCAAATATCTCCTTTAGTACCATTTGGCCAGTTGGAAATAAACTTTGGCACACTGACACTTAATTCTCTTCAAAATTGTGTCCTTAGATCCATCCCTTATCCAAGATGGCAGGCAATAAGTAAGTAAGTAAGCAAAACTTTACTTGAAATAAGGTATTCAGTACAACATAATAACACAAGCTCTATAGAGCCTTTTTTTACCGAAAATAAAAACATATATAAAATATACAAACAACACATTGCATGCACATAAAATACAAAGAGCATAGTAAATAATACTACAATGATGTATTAATTGAGACCATTTGAATTAAAATTTCATTTGATACTAAAAATACTATGAGACCATTTGAATTAGAATTTCACTTGAAACTAAAAATTCTACATTTAACCTAAAATTAGAAATAAGAAACCATGCAAATTCAAGTTACAATTAAAACATTTCTATATAAATTTTCAAAGTGTAAATTTCGAGTTTTTTCTTCCTATTTTGTAAAATTTCCTGAAACTCTCAAAAACCGACAGTTTTTGGGGAATTCTTGTTAGCAACAGTGTTTTTGAATGAATTTTAGCGAAAACAGATATTTGCAGTAGATATTTCAAAAACTTTTGATTACAATTTTTGTAAATTTCCTGATATTCTCAAAGACCACTGAGTCATTTCTTAGAATTCTTAGCAACCGCAATTTTAATAACACTGGAGTGAGCAGGCGAGACACTATAGGTTCCGTGGAACCTTTACGAGTTATTGATGTATATTGTAACATTTGAATTCTAATATATTTTCATCGCTGGTATCTGCAGAGAGCATGGACAGTTTTTTATTTAAAGAAGTCGGATTTAAATGCAGTTTTTGTAATTATTTTGATTATACAGTAAATAATCCCTAATCCTACTTTTGAAGATTATTAATAGTAGATATGCGTAAAGAGACATAAAGGGTATGCAATGCAGTGATGCATGTCTCATTTGACTCGATCACAGGGACTTGCTCACGGTCTAGAAAAAAAATATTTACTATCCAACATGAATCTCGGAGAAAAAAACACAAGGGAAATCCTATGTCCGATACCCCGCTCGCTTCGTTTAAATTTTTTCTAAATAAAACAAACAAAACCTCCGAGATTCATGTTGGATAGTAAATATTTTTTTTTTTCTAGACCGGGGGCAGGTCCCTGTGACTCGATCTCAAATAATGGTTTAATTTAAAATATATTTGCTTTTTTTTTCGTCAATCGAGCGCAATTACTTTCTCAAAAGCTACTAAGCCAGGGCAGAGACATATAATTACATGTAATTATATTTCTCTGGCCAGGGTTATGTTCTCTCTGTTGCCTTTTTTGCCATGTCTTTGGATTTCGATTTTTGTATTCGTCGCTTCCCTTGTTCATTCGGTATTCTACTGCCGTTGTTCCAATCATATCTTTTAATATTGTCGCTCAAAATGTTTTATGGTCGACATCATGATTTGATGTGTGTATATCACAAATGAAGATGAACATCTTTCAATAGTTTCCGAGTTTTCAGCATACCGAATTTGACATTACATCGGACTTTTCACTTAAAGTGTGGCAGTCCTTATATTATCCCTTCAAAAATTATCCCGGTCTCGATCATCTAAGATGTCGGCTAGAGGGGACATATTTAAAACTGGACCTTATGGGAAAACACATTTAAAGATAAAAGATCTTTTCAGTAACTACTAGTCCAATTAGAACTAAATTTAGCCACACTGGTATTAACACTGAGGCTTGTTTAGGGTATGTTGATATTTACGATTTTTAACTATATGGGATATGGGATATTTTAGACAAAGGGACAGGGATATTGGATATTTCGATCATGGGATATGAGAGAATAATAATTATTGGGATGTCTTCAATTTTCAAAGGAATATTTAAGTCCAGACTTACTGGGATATGGGATATTGGGACATCCTAAACAAGCTTCTACATTTCCTTCCAAAAATCCCCGGTATATCCAGCCAGTCCGTACCTCACCAAAGATAGCTGCCAACGGGGCTACATGATTTAAGATTGGACCCTATGGAAAACACATTAAAAATTGTTCTCAGAAGTCCTGTTACAACAAAACTTAGTCACAATGGTCCTTAGATGGTCCCTTCCAAAAAAGGTATATTTTTTTTCTAAGATTGCTGCACGCTTGAGATTGGACCCTATTGGAAACTTCTTGTCAGAAAGTACTCGTCCAATTGCAACAAACTTAGTCACGACGTCAGTTGAATTTACCGATGGAACAAGGGATTTTATTATTACAAAAATCAAAGTCCAGAGACATGGCAAAACTAGATAGAAAAACAAAGACACGAGACAACTACAACGCACGGAAATAAAAACACAACATTTAGAAAAAAGGGCACAATGGTCCTTAGATTAGTCCTTCCAAAGAAGGGTATCCAGCATGTCCGTACCTCACCAAAGATGGCCGCCAGCGCTGAACATAGTTCAACTTTTGGACCATGTGGAAAACAAATTCAAAAATTTTTTTTTCAGAATGTGTTGGTCAAATTACAACCAAACTTTGATTTGTTATAACTCCCCTTTGGGTTGTTGTCTCTTTGACACATTCCCCGTTTCCCCTCTTTGTTCTATTAGTCACAGTCACAATGGTCCTTTGGCGGTCGCCTCCAAAAATATATGGTGGGCCTGTACCTCACCCAACTAGAAGGCTGCCAGCTTTGAACAAATAGTTTAACACTGGACCCTGTATATGGAAAACACATTAAAAAAGTACTTCTCAGAACGTACTAGTCCAATTTTGATCAAACTTAAGTCACAATGGTCCCAAGATGGTTCCTTCTAAAAAAAGTATCCGACAGGTCCGTAAGTTACCTTATTCTAAACGACCGTCAGTATGAAATATAGTTTAACGATAGGACCTTACGGAAACAACTTTACTAAGTTACTTAGTCTTTTCCAAAAAGATATACGGCAAGTCTGTACCTCATTTAAGTTGGCCGAGTGCCTGTTGGAAACATACAGTAATTGACATTTTTTCCCCAAAATTATTGCAAGCCCATTTCTTTGATAAAATTTTCACCAATAAATAGAGAATTATGTATCATACTATAATAGTTTCATTTTTTATTTTAGCATATTTTTTCATTTGTTGTGTTACAAAATATATAATTTTACTTGCGAATGGGAATTTGTGCCACCAAAATTTAACCCTTTCTTTATGAATCAATGATACTTTTAATATACAATGGAAAATATTATTTCCAAATAAACAATAAAACTACTTCTGATTCTCTGTTTACCATTGAATTTCATAATAATTGGACCTCACAATATTTTTGTTTAAATTTTGATTTATATGAAATACACATATATAGCGAAAATATTGGGTTTGCGAATAATTACTTCCACTGACTGTAGATAGCTTAACATTTCAGATCATTGCACCCTACATGGAAAACATAGGATGTTGTCTCCTTGACATTTATCCCATTTCCGGCGTTCTTTTTCATATTCAATGACCCTTTTCTCATGTATGTGGAATATTTACCCTCTGTTTATCGGCGGGGTTAACTAGTTTTATTGGGCCTTCCCCTATAGCGTAACAACAGTAAAATTCAGTTGGCAACAGGACTGAGTCAATTGTGAAAAATGAAACTGAAAGAGCTAAATATACGGATATAAACATGAAATCACAAAAGACTACTAGCAGTTAACTGACATGCCAGCTCCAGACCCATATGACAAATAATGTTCGGGTTCATTCATTGCCATTCCGTCTTTGATTTGATACATACTGCGCCTGTGCAACAAATGTTGTAGTTTTGACAGCGCCAAATTCGAAGATATCTAGACTTGTATATTAGGTAAAAACACATCTCAGTACCCGAAACGAAATATCGTGACTATAGTTAACATGGTAATATGAAACAATAGTCATGAACTCATTTTGTAGGATGGTCATCTACTCTAGTTACTCAGTGAATTTAGTTTCTGTAAGTCGTTGAGCGCATACATGCGTATGTATGGGCAACTTATTTCTCTTCAGTGCAGATCAGATCAAAATATTTTGGAATCCATAAACTGAAATATGTGTAAAACATGACGAAGAACAAATTACCAACAGGATCTAAATAGAAAAGACACTGAAATCAGCTAAGGACAGAGCTTAGTATGCAGGAGGTAGACCTTAGGCTTAGGGACCGACCATTTAACCTGAAGGGGGGGGTTATGTTTTTTTTTTTCTGGACAGAAAATTATTTATTTTTTGCACGCGTATCAACAAAATATTTTTTTTCAAAATTAACATTATTTTTTTGGGCAGAAAGCCTCATTCAGAAAATTTTTTTTCATCATTTTGGCAGCCAAAATATTTTTTTCACATAAAATCAGATCCAAAATATTTTTTTAGAAATAAATAGTTTGTCAATTTCGGGGATACTGAAGAGCATTTAAGGGTATTAGCTTCAAAAACTGGATTATTAATACACCCTAAAGATCAAAAGGCTCAGTAGCCATCAGAAGTTCAAGTATTCGATCCCTAATGATGATGTTCATGATACAAACGCATGCTCTAAAATTTATTGTAAAAGTTATGTCTAGTTAGTACAAGTCAAAGTTTATATGCATATTATCTAATAAAATTTGAGTGTTTATAAAATTTTAATAACCTCAAGGTTATGAGGTGTCCAAACCTTAGCGCTAGATTTTTATTTTTGTATATTTTTTCCATTTCATAAATCTTAATATAGCACCAGTCAAAATGGTTGATTTTTGGTATATTTCTGTTCTTTTAAATTTTTACTTTATTTTGACTGTTAAGGGGAAATAAAAAGCACTCATAAATATTGTACTGTATGAAGTCTTCTTGTCCCATCTTCAAATTGTCTCTAAGATGGCATTTACCTAAAGAGACAATCATATTTTTTGCAATTGTAAGACAGACATGACTGTCTTGACTGAACACGGCTTATGTCTTAAAATTGTTCAAATTATCTTTCAATATTATCGATTTATATCGGGGTTATATTGTTTTACATAACATTTATATGCAAATAATCGGAAATGTAAAGGGAAATGGCAGATTTTAATGGATGGATTCTGGCTTTGTCATAACAACAATACAGTTTGTTAATTAAAAGGAATATAGTTTCGCTTGATAAACCTTGGCGAAAATTGACACTTGAAAATGACTCGCTATTTACAGCTACTTAATTACTCTACTTTACCTTTTCTCGAATTGATGACTTACAAATTGCTTTCTCTAGATTTGACGACTAAATAATACTTCTTTTATGAACAATCGATCTTCAAAAGGACGAGCGATCTGGTCGTGAATTGAGGTGTTAATCAATGCACAATTACTTTGAACATAAATAATAGCATTGTAGATAGCGTGACCTCATACTATACAATTATCACCCAGCATCATCATCATTGTTATGTTGACAGGTGTACCAGGAACATGGAGAAACTCACTCAAGGTAAAGAATTAGGAACGAGAGTGTCTAGTTTGTTTGATATACCAGAGAAGAAATTAGCAGCTGTAGGTTCCAGTATAACTTCTTTTGCTTGTGATCCTAGACATTTTGGAGAGGATACTCCTGGTAAACTGGCCAAAAAGGTAATTACTAGTGATTCAAATATATTTGTATGTAAAAAAAATCCGTACACAGTAATAATTGAACAAATGAAATAGTTTTTCTTGTTTAATATATCATGAGAGACTATTCACGTTTTATTTGGTTTCAGGTATTTTATGAAAATACATACAAACTAGAACCTGACACAAAGTTCAGAGCTGACAAGGTTAAACCTATCATAGATGACATTTTGATTAAAAATTTGGAAGGTATGTTTATAAATATTTTATGCATGTTCTAATGAAACCTATTCATTTTAAAAGCAGTGTAACCATTTAACATTTATCATGGCTCATAAACAACTCGACCAGAGACATGTCTCTGCCTCGACAGAACCACTAATCGGTACAAATTATCAGTTGCGGGTCCAGACTTTCTGCCAAGTGGGGCCCGATCAATTCGCCACTGATTATAGGAAAGTTCAGACTGTTTCAATGGTTACAATAAAGTAAAGAATTAGGCCTAAAAGTTAATTTGGTATATGTATAACTAGCTTCAGAAATTGCAGGTAATAAGTGAGTTTAATACACCTGAGCAAAGAATATGGCACGCCGTTTTTATATTTATTCCACTTTCAAGATATCTTGTTAAGTTTAATAAGATATCTTATAAACTAAATGAGATATCTTATAAACTAATTGAGATATCTTATTTAGTATATAAGATATCTTTTTAACTAAATAAGATATCTTAATTATTAAATAAGATATCTGATATATTAAATAAGATATCTTATTAAACTGTTATGAAAGATATCTTACTAAATATATAAGATATCTCATTTAATAATTAAGATATCTTATTTAGTTAAAAAGATATCTTATATACTAAATAAGATATCTTATTAACTAATTAAGATATCTTTTATATCTTTCATGTTTATAAGATATCTTATTTAAATTGAAGTTAATAAGATATCTTATTTAATTTATAAGATATCTTATTTAATTTATAAGATATCTTATTTGGTATATAAGATATCTTATTTGGTATATAAGATATCTTATTTGATATTCCAGATATCTTATTTAATTTATAAGATGTCTCTATTTGTTTATAAGATATCTTTATAAGAAATTCAAAGACACTTGTTTCATGGAAGAAGAGAGGGAGGGACTGACATTTTTTTATGAAACAAGTGCCTGTGTTTTGGTTACCCTTTATTCCTTAGTTTTCTTTCTAGGAGGGATGGGAGTTACATCAGCGACACCCACATCCACATCAACTTTTCACTTGTAACAACTCCTATAATGCTATAATGTCTCTGATGTATCTGCGATCTCGGTGAAATTCTCAAGGAAACATCTAAACAGTGGCAGTAGAACGAGCTGCATCATACGCTAACAGTCCAGAGGCCTTGCAGGACATTCGGTCAGGCAAATAAGGAAAAACTGCCAGACCGAGGCTAAATTTACAGGACCTACAGTTTTATGGCATATAGGAAATGTCAGTTTTTTACCTGACATTCGGTCCTGCTGACTGAAAATTTTTGCCAGACCGACTCAGGTTTTGCCTGTTTTGTCCTTTGGTCAGGCAGTTTTTGATATGTCTGCGCTAAATTGCTTAGTAGATTTTCTGATTTTCCAATTGTTCGTGTATTGAAATGGATCAATGTATAAGGGATCGTCTATCCCGGATAGATATTCAGAAAAATGACATGTAGTTTGGATTTGAACCAAACATGATATGATTGTCAGGTTATGAAGTGTGCTGTCGCTCCGTCACCCAACATCGCCACCAGTGGCAAAACTTAGTTTAACCAGAGGCATAATTATAATGAAATGTAATTATATGTCTCTGGTTTAACATTGATTGACAAAGATCATCTCCCAGAGAGCCGTTGAATAGATTCAAACGGAACATAGCATGCATGTGACTTATTGTGTGCTTATCAAGATTGCAGGCGTGTGCAATTTCAAAATTGATGAGTGTAACTTGTGTGTAAGGGAAATTGATATTTTTTGTATGTTGTATGTTTGGTGAATTTATGTTATATATGTGTTATACTAATGGGAATTGTCATTGTTAAAATTATTACAGATTGTATGGTCCTAATTATGCATGTTTTTGTTCAGTAAATCCCCTGGTTTACTTAATAACTAATACACAGGGATGAACCTTAGTGGGATCGTTGTGCCACTAAGGGGATTTGTTCACAACACGAATGAAATAAACTGTTGTTGATTGTTAAAAAAAAAGATTGCAGGCAGTCGGTAAAAATAGCTATAAATGTTGGATCATATGTCACGAAGGTTCCTTTACATAGAAAACGTGACCCTTTAACATGGAAGTTTATCGCTCAAATGTATTGGCCATGGTATAGGTGAGCGATACAGGTTGAGAGCCTCTTGTTTTCATTTTTAAAAATGATTCTGTGTAATGTATGGTCTTTAGTTCACTGTTAGCCAAAATAAGACTATTTACAAGCTATTCATTATTTTAGGAAGAAAATATGAACCTATTGAATGCTCTATTTTATCCAAGACTCTAGCCGAGGAATTGAAACACAAGGTGAAAGAATTAAATTTTAAAAGGTATGTAATAGATTAACTAGAAAACACGAGGGGACTTTATAAACATAAGTGGATGATATAAATCGGATAATGGTTTTTATGAAATAAAAACGATACGCTAGGCTATGGAATAGCCTTGGATAGAAAATTGCGTGTTTGACTGACAAGGGTGTGGTGCCTTATGATGTATTTGTATACTTAAATCAATACTTGAAGTAAGCCTATTGGTCTGCACATGTGATAAGACAGTCACTGATTCGATCAAACCTCTCATTTTTGCCAACAGCAACTCAA
>MJUU01017503.1:0-15431 GCA_002080025.1 Modiolus philippinarum | reverse complement strand
GAGACTTCCAGGAAATTTACCAAAATTGGAATCAAATATTTCTGAAAATGTTTGTCCTAAATCAAAGAAACTATTTTAGTATGGTTGCTAGGTAGAATTCCAAAAAATAAGTGGTCTTTGAGACTGCAGGAAATTTACCAAAATTGAAATCAAATCTTTTCGAAATCCAATTGCTGAAAATGTTTGTCCTAATTGAAACAAATTCTAAAAGTGTGGTTGCTAAGTCGAATTTAAAAAAATAAGTGGTCTTTTGAGACCTTCAGGAAATTTACCAAACTTGGAATCGCATTTTTAATTCTAATTATTCGAAATCTTGTTTTCTGCCAAACACTTTCTATAATACATAATTATATACTCAAATTTAAAAAAATGTGTGTCTTTGACAATTTCAGGAAATTTACCAAAGTTGGAACCGGAATCAAAATTCTGAAAGCTTATTGCAACTCTACAGACTATATTCAACAATTCTGCATAAAGACTTAATCCCTTAATCTAAAAATGTAGGATGAGTTTGTGCCAGTAAATTTGGATGTAAGTCAATCAAGCAGAAATAATTTTGCCTGGCTGCTGACCTTCTGCATGTATATGGAAGGTTATACGATTCTGCCATGTGTAGTAACAGAGATCTAAATGCGGACCTTAACTTAAATGTAAGTTGTTCAAGCGGAAAATTAAGGTCAATGTGACCTAATTTTGCCTGGATGCTGACCTACCATCAGAGATGTATGCATATGCAAGGTTACATGATCCTAACATGTATAGTGACCGAGATATGAACTTGGACATAAACTTTAATGTAAGTCATTCACACGGAAAATATAGGTCAAAGTGACCTAATTTTGCCTGGATGTTGACCTACTATCAGAGATAAATGCATATGCAAGGTTACATGATCCTACCATGTATAGTGAACGAGATCTGAACTCAGATGTAAACTTGAATGTAAGTCATTCAAGCGGAAAATATAGGTCAAAAAGACCTAATTTACTTGGAGGCTGTGAGATAGCCCAAGATGCATCTGTATACAAAGTTTGATGTTCCTACCTTTCATAGTTACCAAGACAATGAAGATATATACCTAAATGTGGACGTCGACGTAGACGCGTGAGGACTCCGGGGTTACCCCAATAGTCCCCCTCAACTTTGTTGAAGCGAACTAATAATCTGAAAGCTTATGGCACATCTTCAGACTATATGCAACACTTCTACAACAAAAATCACAGTGTACAAAGTTTCAAAACTAACTTCAAAAGTTATCTTTATTTTAAGAAGTTTGCATCATTGACCTATCATCTTCTGACTTCCTGCTCCGTTCTAGAGGTGTCAAACAAGTTTCATCAAGATACTACAGCTTGTTGTAAAGGTGTTGTGCTGAAAAAATTTGTTCCACTTTGAAAAGTGACCTTCAACTTTGACGAAAACAATTGTTTCAATAGGATGGACCCATTAAATTCTTTCACAATTTTTATTTCTATAGGAATGTGTATACCAAGTTTCAAGACACATCTTGCTTGATAAAATCCAAAATGAGAGACAAAAGGTCAGACGCGAACACCATATGCCCCCTGCTTTCATGAGCAGGGCATAAAAAGTAATATAATATTAAAATCATAGCAATGTGAACAATCACAAAATTATCAATAGTGTCTGTCAAGGATTTGTATCTGTGAATAACTGTTGATATCTAAGTCAGCCTTTCAAGGTATTTGATGAAAGAATTGTGGAGATACTGGTGGGGAAAACAAAAAGAGGAGGTATTCAACAATATCTGCCAACAAGTAGAAACTAAGCCACTTAAAATGTAAGATCAACAGCAGTACCTAACCACCGTACATAACAGCCATTTTAAGGGCTACCAACATATCACAAAAAGATTTTATAGGCAGGTAATGTTTTTTTTGAAAACCAAAATTTATAATATATTCCCTAATATATCGAAATGGTACAGTGGAACCTCTGCAAACCGGCCCCCCTTCAGACCATACCAAATGGCCACTTTTTTGGAGGATCCGGTTTATAAAGGTTCCAGAAATTAGACACTTCTAGTGTGGTACCAGTCCGGATTTACAATGAAGAAGAATATGACTCAGTGACTTGGCGACCTGAGGATATGTGCATTTGAGATTACATGATATTGTTTGTTGTAAATCTTTTTTATACTGTTGAAATTTTTCAAGGAATAAAGATTTTCAAAAATGGATCAAAGACTCAAATGGCAGGGTTTGGTTTTGGTGCTTTTAGCTATAAAAAGTTGCTTTTTTGTGTATAGAATATGTTGAATATATCTATAAAAAATGAGCAAGTTCTTCATTTAGTTTTTGTAGGCGGCTTACGGAAAAATGGTAATTGTGCCCTTTTACCAGCTTTTTGATAAGTAAAATAACCTTATTGGCGAGTTGTTTTTTTTTCGGAATTAACCATATATATATATATATATATGGACTTACTTACATGTTAGTTTCTATATATAAATATAAAAAAGAATAAATACTTTAAACAGTCAAAATAATCAACGAAAAAAAAAACCAAGATAGTTTTATAATAGGGTTATGCTTATGTTTTGATAAACAAATAGAAAAACACAAGTTTTGGAAAACAAGACACAGATTTTATAGCATATATACAAATTAATTTATATATTCAGTAAATATTTGTAGTCTTCATGTTCCTGTAATGTGTATTTTGTATATATTTGGAGTTGGCAAATTCACATTTAATGTATGTATATATCCGTTTTTTGGATAATGTTTAGTAATGTTTAGTAATGACTTGTACATGTGTTCTTTGGTCCTTAGTTTGAATATTTCAAAAATGGTGTACATAAACTTCATTATATTTACAAAAATACACATCCTTTGCTTTATAGTCCCCCCCCCCACTTTCTTAACATCCAATTATGCATTTTTGTCATACTGATATTTGTGAAAATCCCATGAATAATTGATGGGATTTTCACCCCTACCTATATTTCACAAAATCAAAAAAATGAAAAAATACATATCAGTATATTAAATCCTTATATATAAAATAAGGTTGCCAAATTATACATCATTTATCAGCAATACATTCGGGGAAGGGACGTGAAAACTGCATGCGGCAAAATTAAAGTGCATTGATGCATTGCTGAACAAATTAAAGTGCATTGATGCATTGCTGAACAAAATGGTGTATTTATTGAATTTAAAATGAAATGGTACTAATGAGCAAAGGCAGATATGTACAAGTTTCCGGTTGATTACATATGGCATATATGGTATACTTAGTAAATGGAATTTTTTGGTTTGAGTGGTTTATAATATGTATGTAATATTTTGTGGTGTAAAAACATACACAAACTAAATATTTGGATTAACTCCGAATTTATAAAAACAGTGTCGCAGTATGATGCAAGTACCTTTAGATTTGGAGTAAAAATTTTCAATGTGTGCATGTATTTCTATGGTATAACCTTAATGGATGAACCTGTTTGTGTTTTCACATTATCTTGAAAATTTGAAAATAATTTCATATCCACTGGAGTCATCCAGTAGACATGACTGATACTCCTAGACGGGTAGAAAGTTATTAACATGGAGGATGTTGGGTAGTGAGTAATCATTGATCTGTCTTTCCTTTAATTTTTTTTCCATTATTTCTCGTAGGTCCAAATAATCATTACTCTCGAGTATAAATTGATGAACATTTTCTGAAACTTTGCATTCATTACACAATTCAGTTCTACTTATTTTCTTTAGATGTTTATCGACGAGTCCTATGTATCCATTTCCTAATTTATACAAGACCAATTCACGTTTTCTATTTAGTTCTAGTATAGATAGGTGGAAATCAACAACAGGTTTAATCGAGTACACGGGGGGTCACTTAGGGTTGAATTGGGTACAGGCCTGCCGCTGGCATTTTGAAAATACCCCCTTTCATATAGTTCCCCAAACAAAATATTGATCCATTCATATAGTAAATTTCAAAAATAAGCAAATCAAATGTATAGTAAATATGTGTAATTTGAGTCAAAAATTAATTTCACAAAAGGAATGTTCTTAAACATCAAATAATGATAAAACTTGATTAATTACAGCAACCAGTNCAGATTCTGGCCATTTGGGGTTAATTTACGACCCATTTATATATATGATGTCAAAAATTACTACCCATTCATATAGCTGACAACTGCAAAAAACAGGGCCATTCCAGCGGCACGTCTGTATATACACCTCTATATAGGAAGTGAATCCCCCCGCCCCCAAGTATAACTCTTTATTTCGATTAGAGTCCCATTCCTGTTGCCATGCATTTTTATCATTGCTTTAATACTTTTATTTCATTCTTATAAATAAGAGTGTCTAATTGAGTCAATGCTAAGTGCATGTTTTGCTGCCCTGTCAACTGATTTCTTGCCATAGATACCTAAATGACTCGGAATCCACTCAAATGCTATACTAAAACCAGATTTAAACAGCTCTAAGTAAAGTAAATGTATGTTTCCGATAATATAATTTTAAACTTTATACACGGAACCCTGTAGAGCTTGAAGGACCGACAATGAGTCGACAAATATTGCCAAATTTGCCGGTTCAATGTCTTTTAACCTTTTAAAACAGATTTGTAAAGCATATAATTCACATATAAAAACTGATGCATAATTGGGTTATCTCACACCTTTTGAATAATTTAAACTTGAGCATACAAATTGCACACCCGCTAACTTCTTTTTCATTATCTTTTTATCCTCTGACCAAGTTAAAAGGTTTGGAAAAATATTTTTTTTTAAAATTGGAAATAACTCCATAAAGTCAGGTGCACATCTTCAACATATATAGAAACATTCTGTGAAGTTTCAAAGATCTTGGTCGACAACTGCAGGAGGAGTAGATCTCACAAATTAGGTACCCTTTGTTGAAAATGACAATAAAAAATTACTAAATTCCTAAGTCCAGAAAAAATGATAAAAAATTCCCCAAATAATTCCAGTCAAGGGCACATCAACAATATATATATATAGAAACATTCTGTGAAGATTCAAAGATCTAGGTTAAAAACTGTGGGAGGAGTTGATTTCACAAACTAAGTACCCTTTATTGATAATGTCGATAAGAAATAACTAGTAAGTTTCCAAAGTCAGTAAAATATGAAAAAATAACGCAAAAAAAAATCTAAGTTAAGTCAAACAGGATATAGATGGGCATTGAAGAGATCCAAAAGTCTGTTACACAGTATAAGTCCTAATACTGATACAATTTCAGAAGGCTTGGATATCTGAGGAAAGTATGAAGTTCCATCAAACAGGAAGTGGGCATTCCAGAGATCCAAAACTCTCTTACACTGTGTATAGTCCCCATACTGATATTCCATGCTAAATTACAAGAGGCTGCAATATTGTAGATCCTGCGAAAAATGTGACAGAATTTTTTAAGGAATGAAATATATTCCAAGTCCCGTCAAACAGGAAGTGGGCATTCAAGAGATCCAAAACTCTCTTACACGGTGTAAGTTGTAAATGAATATAAGTTCCACCATAATATTTGTTCCAAAGGAAAAAATATTACATAAAGTTTGTTACATTGGAACAAAATATTATGATATTTGTTCCTAACGGAATAAATGTTATATAATATTTGTTCCAAAAGGAAGAAATATTATGCCAATGTTTATAATATTTCTTCCAATGGAACTTTTGTCACGTGGAACAAATATATGTTTACATAGGTCATCATACTGATACTCCATGCCAAATTGCAGAAGGCTTTGATATGTAGCTCCTGAGAAAAGCGCGACAAATTTTTGCGAGGCCAACACGGACGACGCAGCCGACACAACGATTACTAAATTTCGCGAGTTAACGATCTGTTGCACACGACAGGTAAACTACATGTACATGTACTCAAACTGACATGGCTGGTTTTTGATAACACATTAATTAGCAATTATGGAGCGGAGAAATCCTTTGGAATTCGGAGGGGCCAGTTTTTAGAGGACATTTCTACAGATATAACGGGGAAAAATCAGGACTGAAGGGAACCAGCCGGTTTTTTAAAGAATTCCTGTTTGTACAGGGGAAGTTCCACTGTACTAATTATCATTAGACACACATCAATAAATAAATAAATAAATAAGTTTTATTTTAAGTTGGCATGTAATATATAATAAACAAACAAGCTCTATACTGGCCGAGAACCAATTCTCGCCAGGTACCCTGCACACAAGTACAAGTATAGCCAAAGTAACCCTCCCCCTGTGGCATGGCCTGCCAACGCTCATGCAAAATGCGAGAGAATCACATTTGGGGGGAAATTTTCTGCACTTTCCTTTTGGTTTTGATGCCACTGTTTTGGTAAATATCACTCTCTTGTTTCACAGAAAAACTTGGCCATTTGGCTTTGGGCAAACCATTTTCTATCTCGAGATTGAACTGAGATAGTCCAAAAGGCAACTACTTATTCTGTCAATAAGGGGTGTCAAATGGAACTCTTCTCGTAAAACGGCCATTGATTCGTACACAAAATTTTAATGCATGCAGCCCGCCTTTTCGACACACAACCACACACACAATATTCATTCTTCCAGATCATGTTGATTTCTATTCCACAGAGGAATAAGCTATTTCGTGGGATGTCAATACACGGTATTTTGGGGGGATGAAAGGTTTACCTGTTACCTATTCTGTACTTTGCCACCTCGTTAACCATGTCTATCTGTTGTGGGTGGTCTCGAGATGTTTCCCGCCACAATTTTCAGCTTGCGCAGAAGCGAAACGGTAGAGTAGAAAAAAAGTGAAACGAAGCTAAATTTTTTTATCCTATTCGGTGGTGGACATGGTTTGAGGAAATGGGATAATACTTAATTTGAGGAAATCGGATACTGCAAGTGGGAAAAACGAAAAATACGAACCCAAAATAACCATTTCGAGTTTACGGAGTTAACTCCCCTGATTAAAAAAGGGGGGCTTCTGAGAGGGGGCCTGGCCGTTTTGGCCGAGTCAGATTGTTTATTTTCAACAGATATACATAAGATCAAGGATTTGTATAGTGATAAGATGAAATCCTTGATAAGATGAAAAGCGAAGCACCAATACACACCCACGAAAATTCTGGAAATAAATATTTAAAATGAAAGAAAACAGTATTTAAACAGAGACATATATTACATATATGTACATATATATTGTGTTTTAATGTCTCTGATTTAAAAGACACTACAAACAAAGTATTTTTAAAAAGTGTAAAATTATAAAACCGGGGAAGTAAACATAGCCCGATTGAATCACATAAAATTTATCCCAAAGCAATACACACAAAAAGACCGATGCACGCAAACGGTATTCGACAGAGAATCATTCAAATTTTGAAACATATACTTTTTAATTTTTACCAAATAGTAAGAAAAGTTCGTGTCTTCTGCGTAAAAGCAATACACAAGAATGCAAAAGCGGTCAAAATTCTGGGAAAAAATCAAGATTGCCACGATTTTATGAATTTTTAACCAGGGAACTGTTATCTACATCCATGTTTTAACATGATAATAAAAATCCTCTTTTGCGTATTGTTTTGTTATCTTGTTAGATAATGTTACATTTTATTGCGAACCATCACAAACAATTTCAAATGAGACCCCTTGGCAGTTTTTCGTAGTTTGCTAGATTCTGCATGATATATCGTGTCAACCTATGATGTGTATTGGTTTGCGATATACACGTGGAGATATCGGATTATGTTCTTGATCAGGTTATATCTCTTACCATTTGATTGTTTTGCCCTTTTTTGTAATACATCGTTTATTTGAAGTTCTTTTTCATACTTTTTTTCATTTTGAACGTCTATCTTCACTTTGAATATCTATCTCAGATATTTTTCGTATTTGTGTATTAGTCAGTCGTTATTCATTTAAGGAATACCTGTTGTAAGTTTTTAAATTTAATTTTATTTATTTAATGTTTTATTTTTCCTTTTTTTTGTATTTTATTTTTTTAGTTGTAATTTTTCTGTTTGTGTTTTAAAGTAAAAATCTATTTGTCCTTTTCAGTTCCTTTTTCGTTAACCGTTTTGTTGTGTATTCCCTTACTGGTTTTATTTATTTTAATTTTCTGGACATTCTCAAATATTCATAGTTTGTATAATATTTCCCAGTTTGTTAACCCTTGAATATTTATTAACTACTTTTTGTGGCTTTCCAACAAAAGACACCGTCACATCCTGTTAATTCCAAGTGCAATTAGCATCTACCTGTAGCTTACCTGTAAAGGTTAGCGTCATGAAAAGTATGTTGGATTTACACCCAATCATATCCAAAAGATTTGAAATATACCTTCTCCAAACCGAAGATATAGGATTTTTTCTGCAACCCTCCCGTTATATTCTATGTTAAAAATAATCCTCGATATAGCCGCTTATTTTTAATCAGAAGAGGTAACTCCGGAAACTTGGGAAATGACAACTTCCATGGATTTATGTTGCTAATGTCACTTTGTCCGTCAATTTTTTCACCCTTGAATTTCTAATAAAAATAAAGAGTAAAACCAAGTGGATTTGAGTCTTTGTTGTCAATATATGTCACAACAATCACATAGAATGTTTCCTTAATAATCAATGTAAATCATTTAAGCAAAAAACAAAAATGTTTGTCTAAATTGACGGAATTTTTGACGGACACAACTCACTTCTACAAATATTCCCTCAATTCATCATTGAACAAAGCACAAATTATTTATTGATTGTACCCTATCTAGGTATATCTTGTGTAAGTTGGTCAAAGGCTTATGTATACACATCAAAAATAACTTTGTGGACAGTGGAAATAAATTGAAAAGATGAAAAAACTGGTAAAGGAGCGAATGCAAAAAGTTGTCCGTCAAGTTTGGTGACGTTTGCAACAGTTTGTGTTGGATCCATATTGTTATTGGAATTCAATTTTAGGGCATATCTTTAAAAAGTATAATGGCAAAACTATTTTATTAGATTGAAGAGAAATTTTTGATGAAACAAATCTGCAAAAAATTGCTTTAAAATGTTGCAAATGTGATTTCCGTCAAAATGTTTCAGTGACAATATACACATTGGCCCAGCAAAGTTTTCATTATTTTGTACCCTGTGCTAAAGCTTTTTTTACTACAAATATTCCAATTTGAAGGTGTGCTTTATGACTTGAATTTGGCGGGTTTGTCAACAAATTAGGGAGGACGAAGAACAAATGAAACAAATACTGTCCGTCAAACATTTTCACATTAGCAACAAAAAAGATTGAAACATGTTTCCATATTTTCATTGTTTTTTTTATCAACTTTTATAAAATAAAACATGATTTTGATGACAGGGGTGTCAATTTATGCCAATTGGCCACACATTTTACCATTTGTTAACACGTTTTATACGTTTCCTGGGCTTTGGTGTTTCTATTGTCACAATTTGACGGACTTCGTGCAGTTTCGATTGTCACATTTTGACGGACTTATTGTTGGGAACTAGCATAAAGAAAATAATTTCTGAAACAAGTAACATGAACTTTTGTTTTCGTGGGCTTTTGGACAAGTGAAAATAACGAAAAAGCAGTCCATTACTTCCAACTCAAAAGTATACTCTTCCGTTTATAAAATTCTAATGGCGGAAATACCGGACCTTTTGCTTCATCAATTTTTTATTCTAGCATTCCAAGAATTAAGCAAGAAATGCTATTTTCCTTGTTGCTAATGTCACATTGTCCGTCAAAATTCAGTCAAGAAATTGGTAACATTAGCAACATTTTTAAAAAGACAAAAATATTGTAATCCAAGATATGCCGTGTTAAAAAAATCATTCCAAATAGTAAATTTGATCCTACTGAACCTAGTTAGAGAAAAAAAAAACAGAAATTATGATTTAATTTTACAAGTCAAAAGTGAACTTTTCATGTGGTCTTGTATGGAAGTTGTCAAAAGGGGCTGGAAATGGGAAAAGGCCCAAAACTGTGGGAAATTGGAGGGAGAACAAACACCCGTGTCGCCTTCCTCATTGGTAGATAAAGATGGTGCGAGGGTTAGCCCGGACAATTTTTTCGGAAAACAACCGAAATTTCGCACAGAAATTAGACCGATAAAATTGACTGATTATTACTTTATTCCTCTGTTAACATCTGTTCTGTTCACAGGAAAAGGGTATGACATCTCTACATTTCACATCTTTTGTCTTTTGCTTTGAAATTTCTGTAAATACGACACAAGTGATATACGAAAATGAGAATCGTTAATGGCGGTTTCCAACTAAGCAAGGATTTGTATAGTCTCACTATAGAAATCCTTGAACTAAGGTTTCCGGGCACCGGTTGTTTTGTTTTCACATTTAATTATGAAAAGAGACAAGATACGTCATTGTACACCCGAATAAGTCCATGGCCACACCCAAAATGTGGGTTGATGAGCAGGTACATTAAATTTAATAATTAAATCAGAGACATATAATTAATTATATGTCTCTGATTAAATAATGAGAGGAAAGGACCCAGAGAAATATGTTTTCCTTTTTGACAAAAAAAAACATAGTCCCAGATTGAATAAACACATACATTTTTAATAAACACATAATAAACTAGAATTGTTTTAGCGGCAACCAAGGACGTATATTTAGAAGGTCAAAATATACGTCCTCGTGTCAACTGAAACCAGAGACATATAATATAAGTATATGTCTCCGTGCTAAAACTGATGTCTCCATTTCATATATATGAAATGCAGTTTTGCGTGTCACTCAAATTGTAATGGTCAAGTTCTTTAGTGGAAAGATGATCTCATAATATTGCATCCTTAAACTCTAACTCAGTTGGTCCTTGACTTTTATTAATATATAGACCACGTTCTCGTCAGCAATAAAAATCTATGGTTTAGGGGTTACTTTCACATCCCATTTCAAAATTACTTTCATAAATTCTTAAAATGTCAGAGGTGGGCCCACTTTTTTCACCTCAAGGTTGTTCACCCTCAAATTTTAAGTTTCAGTTGTCTGGAAAACTAAAAGACCCCCACCCATTAAGCATTGATGATAATATGTTAATTAAGGGGTGGGTATCTTTTAGTCCCGACTACGTCTGGGGCGACATAACAAAGAAACAGACCAAAACAATATGTCGTCCCGACTACGTCTAGGGGCGACATAATAACAAAGAACCAGACAACGAACAATATGTCGTCCCGACTACGTCTGGGGCTACATAATAACTAGATTTGCAATTGCAAGCAATAATTGATGTCGCCCCTGACAGCCAATTCAATGATTCCATCTTGTTCGCAGTGTCAAAATCTACCTAGAAATCAATTTTCGATGAAATCGGTCAAAGTTGAAATTTTGACGTATCTTGGCGGCCATGTTGGAAATGTCGGCCATTTTGAACCTCTTTTTTGTTGCATGCTCATCTTCTTATGGTGATTCAACTTTTTGCCAAATATGAATGAATTCTGTCAAGGCAGGTTTGAGATTTTATGATTTTTAGTGAAATCGGAAAAATTTCAAATGTTGACGTAACTGGCCGCCATCTTGAAAATGTCAGCCATTTTGATTTTTTTCTGCTTTTTTTTTGGTGGAGGTACAATTCCATAAGGTGATCCAACTTTGTACAAAATATTATTTAATTCTGTCCAAGCATCATTAAGAACTGGCATGGACAAAAAAAAGGTGGAAGAAAGAAACAACAATAATAATAACTAGATTTGAAATTGCAAACAATAGCTGATGTCGCCCCTGGCAACCAACACGATGCTTCCATCTTGTTTGCACCGTCAAAATCTACATAGAAATCAATTTTCGTTGAAATCGGACGAAGTTGAAATTTTGACGTATTTTGGCAGCCATCTTGGGAATAGTCGGCCATTTTGATTTTTTTGTTGCATGCCCATCCTCTCATGGTGATTCAACTGTTTGCCAAATATGAATAAATTCTGTTATGGTATGTGTGAGATTTCATCATTTTTACTGAAATTGGACATAGTTGGAACGTCAACGTAACTTTGCAGCCATCTTGGAAAACATTTTGAAATTTTGTTTGTTGCATGCACATCTCCTTAAGGTAGATAGATACTAATATTAATATCCATGAGATTTTGCTATAAGTCGGACCAATTGAAGAACCGACCCTACTTACCTGAAATCTGTATTAAAAAGTATGGGTCACCATGCTTGTTTTTTCTAGAAGTGAGGTCAAAGTTTGGCTATTTTTAGCCATTTTTTACCTAAATTTAGACAGAATACACAGGGAAAATGTGGAAAGGCAATTTTCACCTGCATTAAAATGAACTTTTTATCCATGAGAATTTGATGAATTTTTGTGAGCAGATAGTTTATGATGTAATTTATTGATTTGCATTAAAAAATATATATGTCACCATGCTTTTAACGGAGATATTTTACATAGTTTCCGGATAAGACATTATTTACGGGAAAAGGGAGTTAATTCGCGGCAAAGTAAACGAAATATGACGTTTTACATCTGTCATTCAATTATGACGTCACAAAGGAAAAGCCGTCAAATTACTGTTCCGGCTCGAAAATCAAACCTACCCCGTATCAGACTCTTTATTTTTCTAATGCGCGATTGAATTGCGCAGCGCAACAGTGTCTATCTACCTTAAAGTGATCCAACTATGTACCAAATATGAATAACTTCTGTCAATGCATCTTTGAGAAAACGCCCGGACAAAAATAAGTGAAGGAAAGAAACAATTGTGCAATAATAATAACAAGTAAGAACTGTGTTCGCAGAGCGAAACACAAAAGTCTCCCAAACGAACTCCCATATCCAGCAACCCTGCCAAATTTCTACCAATTCTGAGCACTTTGAATTTTCCCGCCTTTTTCCATGGCAATGGTGGCCATTTTGAAAATTTTGAGACCAAAAATCAATTCTATGCATGCTAGGCAACCTTCCTGTCAAATTTCATCAAATTCTGAGCATTTTGGATGTTCCCGCCTTTTTTCAGTTTCCATTGCAACAGTCGCCATTTTGGAAATTCCAAGACCGGACTTCTCATTGTCCTCTGCCAGCATATGAAGATTCATGAAGTTCCGTTCAAAGGTCTTTGAGATATGTCCCGGACAAAAATTTTACGCAGGAAGCGGAAAAAGAACTAGATTTGCAATTGCAAGCAAGAGCGGATGTCACCCCAGACCACCAGTTGGACGATTCCACCTTATTCGTAGCCTCAAAATCTTTCCAGAAATCAATTTTCGTTGAAATCTGACAATGTTGAAATTTTGACGTAATTTGGCAGCCATCTTGGAAATGGCGGCCATTTTGAAAACTTTCAGACCTTTTGGACAAACTTCAGATGGTGATGCAACTGTGTGCAAAGTTTGAAATCATTTGGTTCAGCCACTTAAAAATAATCGATCTGACAAAATTTATGGAAGAAGAAGAATAATAAGGAAAATAACAACATGTCACCCCGACTACGTCTGAGGTGACATAACAATAACAAGTAAGAAATGTGTTTGCAGGGCTAACACAAAAGTCTTCCAAACTAACTTCCCATTTCCATAGCAACGGTTGCCATTTTGATAATTTTGAGACCAAAAATTATTTCTACACATTTCATGCATCCTTCCTTTAAAATTTCAGCCAATTCTGAGCATTTTGATTTTTCCCGCGTTTTTCCCGTTTCCATAGCAACGGTCGCCATTTTGAAGTCTTTGAGACCAGGAACAAATTCTACAGATGTTAGGCAACCTTCCTGTAAAAATTTCATCCAATTCTGAGCACTTTGAATTTTCCCGCCTATTTTCCATTTCCATGGCAACAGGTGCCATTGTGGAAATTATGACACCGGATGGCACATCTTCTCATGAGTGTCTACCACAAGGTGAAGTTTAATTACGTTCCAGTTCTTTGTCTCCGTGATATCTGGCGGAGAAAAATTTTAGGGCGGAAGAATAAGAAAAATGGAGCAAAAGCAATAACTCTCCCAACTACGTTTGAAGACTTAATAATAACCATGGTTCCTATGTTTGGATACAAACATAAAATCTCCCAAACCTCCCATGGACACAGGAATGGCTTTTTATTTGAGTTCGGCACAATCTTGACAACCCATCTGTGAAATTTCATCCGGAGCACTTTTAATTTTCCCGCCTTTCTTCCGTTTTCATGGCAACGGTAGCCATTTGAATTTTTTTGGCCTGAAAATGTGTTCTGCTGTTTGAATACATCCTTCCTGTGAAGTTTCGTTCAATTTGGAGCGCTTTTAATTTTCCCGCCTTTTTTCCGTTTCAATGGCAACGGCGGCCATTTTGATCTTTTTTGGCCAGAAATGTGTTCTACTATTTGTATATATCCTTGCTGTGAAGGACTATGAAGTTTCGTTCAATTTGGAGCATTTCTAATTTTCCCGCCTTTTTTCCCATTCCATGGCAACGGCAGCCAATTTGAAAATTTCAAGACCAAGTGCACCCCGCGGGATGGGTATCCATCATCGTGTGAAGTTTCATAAAGATTGGACCAATATATTCCTAGAAAACTTCCGGACAAGTTTATTGGCGAAGAAGTGAGAAGAAGAATAATAAGTAAAACTAGATTTGCAATTGCAAGCAATAGCCGATGTCACCCACGACTACCAATTCGATGATTCCACCTTCTTCGCAGCGTGAAAATCTACCTATCAATCAATTTTCGTCGAAATCGGGCAACGTTAAAATTTTGACAAATTTTGGCGGCCATCTTGGAAATGGCGGCCATTTTGAATTTTTTTCGGTAAAAAATCATCTCCTTATATTGATCTAACTTCATGCCAAGTTTCATTAAATTACAAGCAGCCATTTAGAAATAATCGATCGGACAAAAATCATTGGAAGAAGAAGAAGAAGAAAAAGAATAATCAGAAGAAACGTAGAATAACAACATGTCACCCCGACAAATTCTGGGGTGACATAATAACAAGTGATGACTGTGTTTTTGCTGAGCTAACACAAAAGTCTCCCATTCGAACTTCCTGTTTCCATAGCAACTGTTGCATTTTGATAATTTTGAGACAAAAAATAATTTCTATGCATGTCAGGCATCCTTCCTGTGAAATTTCATGCAATTCTGAGTACTTTGACGTTCCCGCCTTTTTTCGGTCGCCATTTTGAAGTCTTTGAGACCAGAAACCAATTCTACAGATGTAAGGCAACCTTTCTGTAATATTTCATCGAATTCTAAGCACTTTGATTTTCCCGCCTTTTTAATCGTTTCCATGACAACCGGTGCCATTTTGAAAACTCTAAGACCTTTCAAAAACGAAGTTTGTTGAGACTTATTGTTTTTGCTGTGTTTCTTATTCTTATTATCGTGCCACAGACGTAGTCGGGACGACATATTGTTTTTGGTCTGTTTCTTTGTTATCATCCCAGACGTAGTCGGGACGACATATTGTTTTTGGTCTGTTTCTTTGTTATTACTTTTCATTATTCCTTCTTTCTTTCTTTTGTCCGGCTATTAATTCAAAG
>MJUU01017502.1:44399-55053 GCA_002080025.1 Modiolus philippinarum | reverse complement strand
AAGTTCATGTTAGCTGTTTATTATTCTTTATTGATTACATATGTTTGTATATTGTTCTAGAAATTATTTCTCAGTTCATGGTGGCATTAGTTGTTAACCAATTGTTTATTGGTTATGTGTATGTGTGTGTGTGTTATTTTAGGAATAGTTTTGCTGTTCAGTGTGAGTTGGTTGTTAGCTGTACTAAATGTTTGGTTATGTACATGTATATGTGTCATAATAAAGTCTGTAGTTTATCATTGAAAAATAGTAATGGTGCATTAGATGATACCCCGCCACGTTTCACAAAATTTCAAAATTATAAGGGGCATAACTCTAAAACTATGTGTACCGCTGAACCCAAAATTATACTTGGCCTGTATTTAGTGGTAAACAATTTACATACCAAGTTTGAAGACAGTATGTTATTTCATTCACAAGTTATGAGTACAAAACCCTAAAATTTGCAAATTTCAAAGCTTCAAGGGGCATAACTCCAGAACCCCTTGGACCTCTGAACCCAAAATCCAACTTATCTTGAGTTTTGTGGTAAGCAACTTGCATACCAAGTTTGAAGACCTTGTGTTATTTCGTTCACAAGTTATCATGCGGAAACCCAAAAATTTGCAAAATTTCAAAGTTGCAAGGGGCATAACTCCAGAACCCTTTGGACCTCTGAACCCAAAATCAAACTTGACTTGAGTTTTGTGGTAAACAACTTGCATACCAAGTTTGAAGACCTTGTGTTATTTCATTCACAAGTTATCAGTCTGAAACCCTAAAATTTGCAAAATTTCAGTTTCAAGGGGCATAACTGCAGAACCCCTTGGACCTCTGAACCCAAAATTGGACTTGACCCGAGTTTTGTGGTAAACAACTTGAATACCAAGTTTGAAGACCTTGTCTCATTTTGTTCACAAGTTATCAGTTGGAAACCCCAAAAAATTGCAAAATTTCATAGTTGCAAGGGGCATAACTCCAGAACCCCTTGGACCTCTGAACCCAAAATCCAACTTGACTTGAGTTTTGTGGTAAGCAACTTGCATACCAAGTTTGAAGACCTTGTGTTATTTTGTTCACAAGTTATCATTCGGAAACTCAAAAATTTGCAAAATTTCAAAGTTGCAAGGGGCATAACTCCAGAACCCCTTGGACCTCTGAACCCAAAATCGCACTTGACTTGAGTTTTGAGGTAAACAACTTACATACCAAGTTTGAAGACCTTGTGTTATTTCATTCACAAGTTATCAGTCTGAAACCCTAAAATTTGCAAAATTTCAGTTTCAAGGGGCATAACTGCAGAACCCCTTGGACCTCTGAACCCAAATTGGACTTGACCTGAGTTTTGTGGTAAACAACTTGAATACCAAGTTTGAAGACCTTGTCTTATTTTGTTCACAAGTTATCAGTTGGAAACCCCAAAAATTTGCAAAATTTCATAGTTGCAAGGGGCATAACTCCAGAACCCCTTGGACCTTTGAACCCAAAATTGAACTTGACCTGAGTTTTGTGGTAAACAACTTGCATACCAAATTTGAAGACCTTATGTTATTTTGTTCACAAGTTATCAGTTGGAAACCTTCAGGGGACAGACAGATGGACGGACGGACAGACGGACGGATACAAGACTGAGGGTATCACATAATACCTTGCACCTTCCTGTGGCAGGGTATAAAAATTAAATTGCATTATACAGATGTATTCAAATGACAACAGTAAACTTACTCTCTGTACATGTGCCCCCTACATTGCTGTCATTTAGGTCATTATCAAAGTAACCTGTTTTACATCTACATTTATTGCCACCACTTTCTGTTGTACAGACAGAATTTACATCTGAACATTCTGTTGTTGTTCCTGCTGTAGTACATTGTCCTCCAGGAGGTCTCTCTATTGGTATAAAATTATACTGATAACTTAAGTTCAAAAGGTGGTCATCTAAATACATGTGTTATTGATTATAAATTGATCTTGGTAATGTATATCTGATCAATGATAATCTGTAGAGGTGACATAGTTACAACATTAAGTGTAATCTTTATTCTCTAATGATATGTGAAGTTTAAACTAGTGTTGATATGTTTGATACATTTTCATATTCAACATATGTTGAATAAAGCCGTATGCTATTTCCCAACAAATCTATTCGAGATGCAGTTCTCGGTGTTTATCATTTATCATAAGAGAAAAAGATTACACCACTTTTTTTTATCCACTATCAATAGTTAAATTTAAAAATTGTAAAAGCTTGGCAAGCCTTGCAACTAAAATTTAACTATCTCTATTAGATAAAATATGGTAATGAACAGGATCTTGTGGTGTAATCAATATTTTTAACTTTGCCTTTTTACTGAAGAGTTCTTTCCTATTCTAGGAATAATTTCTCTGTTCACCGTAAGTTGCTGTTAGCTTTAAACTATTTGTTCATTGGTTATATATGTGCATGTGTTTTGTTCTAAAATTAATTTTTCTGTTCAATGTGAGTTAGTGCTAGCTTTAAAGTAATTATTTATTGGTTGTAATGTTTGTGTGTGTTTTGTTCTGAGAATAATTTTTCTGTTCAATGCGAGTAAGCACTAGCTGTAAACTAATTATTTATTGGTTGTAATTTGTTTGTGCGTTTTGTTATGAAAATAATTTTTCTGTTCAATGTGAGTTAATGCTAGCTGTAAACTAATTATTAATTGGTTGTTATGTATGTATGTATGTCCGTTTATTGTTCTAGGAATAATTTCTCTGTCATTGTGAGTTAGAGTTAGCTGTTAACTATTTTTGTTTATTGGTTGTGTATGTATGTGTTTATTGTTCTAAGAATCATTTGTCTGTTCAGACTGAGTTGGTGTATGCTGTTAACTAATTGTTTATTGCTTATTTATTGCAATTGGTTATGTACATGTATGTGTCAGTGTGTCTGTTTATTGTTCTGAGAATAATTTTTCTGTTCAATGTGAGTGAGTACCAATTATTTATTGGTTGTTATGTATGTATGTCCATTTATTGTTCTAGGAATAATTTCTTTGTCATTGTGAGTTGGAGTTAGCTGTTAACTATTTTTTCATTTGGTTATGTATGTGTCAGTGTGTGTCTCTTTATTGTTTTGAGAATAATTTTTCTATTCAATGTGAGTAAGTACCAGCTGTACCAGCTGTAAACTAATTATTTATTGGTTGTTATGTATGTATGTCCATTTATTGTTCTAGGAATAATTTCTCTGTCATTGTGAGTTGGAGTTAGCTGTTAACTATTTTTTCAATTGGTTATATATGTGTGTGTGTATGTGTGTATTGTATGAAAATAATTTTTCTGTTCAATGTGAGTTAGTACCAGCTGTAAACTAATTATTTATTGGTTATTATGTTTGTGTGTTTTTATTGTTCTGAGAATAATTCCTCTGTCATTAGGTAAAGATTGGGCCTATTTTGTTAGACATCACAGTGATTCACACAAAAAGTATACAGAGGAGGATGTCATGGCAATGAATTCTTGATTGATAAGGCCATGTAAAATTAATTATCTGGTTCTCAGATACTGCCGCATGGGCAAAAACCTGGCCGCTGGCATGTATTTATTGTCCCATAAAAATAAATACAACGGTATCAAAATCCGTGTTCAAAATTTTCACGCTTTTTCACTTGAATTGATCAAAGAGAGACAACTCAAATTTCATTCAAAGCTCTCTTGATTTTTCGTTTTTCTTTGAAGATTTCCGGTTTATATTCCGAATGGTTTTATCAACAACAAAACAAAAGTTGATTTCACTAACAAATTTTGACGGGTTTTTGTGCGTTAACCCATCGTTTATTCTGAATTTGGCAGATTAAACAACAGTAAATGAAATTATGAAAAGGGAGTATGGCGAGTCTGCCTGAAAAACCAGAAAACAGAGATCCTTTAATGCACGAGAATGTTTTGAAATCCAGTCTGAGAAGGGTCTCTCTAGATCTTGTTCTGAACTCAAAAAAAAAAAAAAAGAAAAGAATCTGTCATTGCAGTCACTGGAAGGGGATCCCACTATCATTTTGCTCATTGGAAGAATTTATTTTTGTGACTTCCTTGATAGATTTGCCTCTATCTAAATGTTCAGTGTATCTGACTGTAACCCTTCCACTTGTACTGCTGTCACCAAGTAAATAATACGAATACACATTATTTACTGGATCCCATTGCATCTAATCCAGTTCACCAATTATTCCCCTGTCTATAAGGGAGTCTAATTCAATTTTCTCCAGGAGTTTCTTTAAGGTGACATATCCTGGTGAGGTCTTTTCTTTTACCTGTTTCATGTCTTTGGTGATTGCAGTTTGCCTTGACTCCAAGATTCATGATGCATACTCCATTTATGGTATGATCAATATACATTTTTCTTTTTTGTGTGGTACTTATGTGATACAGGGACAATACATATATTGTCTTTGCTATTTGTGTTTTTCATTGTCTTTGGAGTATTATTTTTTTCACTTATGGTTCTGTTCTCTCTTACTTTTATATACTTTAATATATTTTAATATTTATTCATAAAATCTGATAAGTTAACGATGGGGTATGGGTGAGCATACAAAATAAATACATAAATTTAATACCCTCCCTCCCTCCCTCACCATTTTTTTTTAAAGTCATTATCTGAGAACCAGATAATTAATTTTACATGGCCTACATATTTGTAGAATTTGGAGGACAAGTTTTCCAGCAGATAATATGGATACATTTGGGGACTAATTATGCACCACTTTTAGCAAATTTGTGTTTTTATTCGTATGAAGCCAGGTTCATACAAGGGCTAGTTCAGAAAAAAGACAATAGGCTAGTCAAGTCCTATAATTTCAGCATAGACGATGTTCTTTCCGTTTGATAAACAATTCTCAATTAAAGGATAACCTTCATCTTATATACTCAAATGATCTTGAAATTAAAGAGACCACTGATACACAATCATCAGCATCATATCTGGAGCTATTTATCTACATTGACAAATCTGGATGTCTGAAAACAAAACTTTACAACAAGAGTGATGATTTTGACTTTTCAATTGTGAACTTCCCATTTTTGAGCAGTAATTTTCTTACAACTCTGGCATCTGGCATGTACATTTCACAACTCATTCACTATTGACGTGCCTGTACTTTGTACAGTGATTTTGTCAACAGAGTGAAATTACTGACTCAAAAACTTAATACATCAAGGGTATGTTCAGTCATTGTTGTAATTGTCACTACAGAGGTTTTACGGTCATCACCATGATTGGAAAGAACCTTACAATGTTTATATTTCACAGATGAGAATGGATATCTTTTGGTAGATCCACAGTCTATTACAAGACTGGCTTACACAAAATGTGACAAAACCAGACTTTTCGCTGGCAGTGTGACTGGTGCCATGTGTGGAGCAGCTAATGTTTACCCTTCCAGAGCACTTGATGATACTTCTAATCTTTATAGGGGTTCACACTGAGAGTGCTCTAGTCATATGGCATTCTTGCTCATTTTTGTTTATTTGTCATGACTTTGTCATACTGCCTCAATTTGTGTTGGATGTAAATAGCAGTGATTTGGATTATAATTTTAGAATTCCCCTTTCCTCATTTTTGTTTTTGGTATTCATTTGCCGATGTATTATGTGTGTGCGTGTTAATTGGTCTATGAATAATTTCTCTGTTCAGTGCAAGTTCATGTTAGCTGTTTATTATTCTTTATTGGTTACATATGTTTGTATATTGTTCTAGAAATTATTTCTCAGTTCATGGCGGCATTAGTTGTTAACCAATTGTTTATTGGTTATGTGTATGTGTGTGTGTGTTATTTTAGGAATAGTTTTGCTGTTCAGTTGAGTTGATTGTTAGCTGTTCTAAATGTTTGGTTATGTATGTGTTTTAGAATAAAATCTGTTTATTATCATTGAAAAATTAAATTGCATTATACAGTTGTACTCAAATGACAACAGTAAACTTACTTTCTACAAATGTATTAAAATGACAACAATCAACTTACTTTCTGTACAAGTGCCCCCTACATTGCTGTCATTTAGGTCATTATCAAAGTAGCCTGTTTTACATCTACATTTATTGCCACCACTTTCTGTTGTACAGAGAGAATTTACATCTGAACATTCTGTTGTTGTTCCTGCTGTAGTACATTGTCCTCCAGGAAGTCTCTCTAAAGAGTATAAAATTATATTGATCACTTTATTGCAGAAAATGTGCATCTAAATACATGTTGATTGCTTATAAATTAATCTTAATAATGTATATCTGATCAATGAGAATCTGTAGAGGTGACAAAGTTACAACATAAAGTGTAATCTTTACTATCTAATGATATGTTAAGTTAAAAACAATGTTGATCTGTTAGATAAATTTTCATATTCAGCATATGTTGAATCATCTTCGCTAGCCAAGGGTTACGATCCGATCATCTCCTCTTCACCCTTGGCAGATCTAGCCACATTTTTGGAGACACCAGTCTAAAATTATCTCCCTTTGTAGTAGGATTTTCAGTATGATTTATTGTAAAAATTAAAGATAATCTATGATATCTAATAATGTCAAAATTCATGAAAATACTTAATTCAAGGAAAATGAACCCTAAAAGTAAAGAAACAATACAAATCCTTGGAATTTTGCAAAATTAAAAAATCATTACACACTTTATTTTAAATTTTATTGTCATTTCATATATTAAAAATATGATTTCCTCTAATCTGATTGGATGCAGCCAAGTTCAACTCCAACCAATCAAATCTGTGGATTTGAAGCTTCAGAAATCAAGCTAGATCTGCCAAGGGTGAAGAGGAGATGATCAGATCGTAACCCTTGGCTAGCGAAGATAATGTTAAATAAAGCCCTGTGATATTTCCCGCCAAATCTATAAATGCAGCTCTTGGTGTTTATAATTTATCATTAGAGAAAAAGATTGCATCACTTTATCCTGATTATTACCATATTTTATCCACTATCAATAGTTAAATTAAAAACTTTTAAAAGCTTGGCAAGCCTCACAGTTAAAATTTTAAAATTTAGCTATCTGTAGTAGATAAAATATAGTAATATTAACTGGATCTTGAGGTGTAATCTATATTTATAATTTTGCTTTTTAACTGAAGAGTTCTGTCCTGCTCTAGGAAAAATTTCTTTGTTCAGTGTTAGTTGCTGTTAGCTTTTAACTATTTGTTCATGGGCTATATGTGCATGTGTTTTGTTCTGAAAATAATTTTTCTCTTCAATGTCAGTTAATGCCAGCTTTAAAGTAATTATTTATTGGTTGTTATGTGTGTGTGCCTTTTGTTCTGAAAATAATTTTTCTGTTCTATGTAAGTTAGTGCCAGCTTTAAACTAATTATTTATTGGTTGTAATGTGTGTGTGTCTGTTTATTGTTCTGAGAATTATTTTTTTGTTAAATGTTAGTAAGAACCAGCTGTAAACTAATTATTTATTGGTTGTTATGTATGTATGTCCGTTTATTGTTCTAGAAATAATATCTCTGTCATTGTGAGTTAAATTTAGCTGTTAACTTCTTTTTGATTATTGGTTAAGTATGTATGTGTTTATTGTTCTAGTTATTATTTGTCTGTTCAGACTGTGTTGGTGTAAGTTGTTAACTAATTGTTTATTGCTATTTATGCTAAATAACAAAATTTATAAAGGTTCCACGGAACCTAATGTCTCGCCCGCTCAGTACATGGTCATAATCATTTGGCCTATATTTAGATGAGGTTGCTAGGTAGAATTTCCAGAAAAAATTGGTCTTTGAGACTTTCACACTAAATTTGGAATCAAATATTTTGTACAATGAGCGTTTTCAATGAAAAATTTGCAAAACTAGAGGCTCCCAGGAGCCTGTATCGCTCACCTGGCTTTCAGTTGCCACAATGAAGCTAACATTTTAAGTTACACAGTTGAACTTAAGTCTCTAAAACTTTGTTAGCTCAAACACCACCAATATCTTGAACTGTATTTAAAGTCTGATCTTGTTTTACTATATTTCTTTGTTGCGCTTTTTTGACAAAAATGTACTTGCTTATGACCACCTTCAACACCAGTTTTGAAGTTGAGACATAATTTTGTAAATGGCGGTCAACAACAATTTTCAAAACCATATTTTTGAGTTACCACATCAATATTTATTTGGAAACCAAATTTCATTGAAATAGGAAAATGTTGAATTTTCCTGCCTTTTTGGTGGCCATTTTGAAAATGGCGGTCAACAAACAATTTTCAACACGACTTTTGAAGTCGCAACATCAATATCCTCTTGGACACCAAATTTCATTGAAGCCAGACAATGTTGAATTTTCCCGAATTTTTCGGCAGCCTTTTTAAAACGGCAGTCAGCCAACAATTCTTAATATCAATTCACAACATCAATATCCTCTTGGAAACCAAATTTCATCGACATCGGACAATGTTGAATTTTCCCGCCTTTTTATGTGGCCATTTTGAAATGGCGGAGAACGAACAATTTTTACCATTGGTTTGAATTTGCGACATCAATACCCATTTGGAAACCAAATTCCATTGAAATTGGACAATGTTAACTTTTCCAGCCTTTTTTGGCAGCCATTTTGAAAATGGCAGTCAACAAACAATTTTCAGCATCTGTTTTGAAGTCGCAACATCAATATCCACTTGGAAACCAAATTTCATTGAAATCAGACAATGTTGAATTTTCCCGCCTTTTGTGGAAGCCATTTTGAAAATGGCGGTTAACGAACAATTTATAACGTTGGTTTGAATTTGCGACATCAAAACCTATTTGGAAACCAAATTCCATTGAAATTGGACAATGTTGAATTTTCCCACCTTTTTTGGCAGCCATTTTGAAAATGGCAGTCAACGAACAATTTTCAGTATCTGTTTTGAAGTCGCAACATCAATATCCACTTGGAAACCAAATTTCATTGAAATCAGACAATGTTGAATTTTCCCGCCTTTTTTTGGAAGCCATTTAGAAAATGGTGGTCAATGAACAATTTTCAACACCAGTTTACAAGTTGCCATAGCATGGCAAACATTTAAATCAATTTACACTTAACCTTCATCTTCTCTAGTTATGGATATAAAAGACGACAAAATATGAAAATTTGAAAATTCCATGAAAAAGGGCAACAACTCCTACAAAGATTTTTGGATTTTCTTCAAAATTTCAGTTTGGGTAGATCTTGATATGCTGCACCTTTTTGCAATTTACACTTGAATCCTATCTGTTACACTTTTTAAAACAAAAAAAAAATATATTAAAATTTAGAAAATTTCATGGAAAAAGGGCAATACCTCCAACACTAGTTTTCGGATTTTCTTTAAAATTGCAGGGCTCATTATTTTCACTCCCAATCAGATTTTTGATATCTGTAATGGTTTTCGAGTTATTTGCAAAAAATGCAATTTACCATTTTGTTCTTATTTTTAGTAACAGCAGCCATGTTGCTTGGTTTTTGGACTAATCGAACACAATTTTGAAACTGTTTACCCTGGTGATGATTCATGTCAAGTTTGGTAACAATTAGCCCAGTGGCTTCTGAGGAGAAGATTTTTTAAATTGATGACAAAAAGTATCAAATTTCTTAAATTTGACCAATAAAGGGCAAAAACTCTTATATGGGTAGTCAGATTTTCTTCAAAATTTCAAGGTGGGTAGATCTTGATATGCTGAACATTTTTGCAATTTAAAGTTGACCTCTATCTGTTATAGTCTTGGGATAAAAAAATTAAGAATATCAAAATTTTTAAATTTTCACAGAAAAAGGGCAATAACTCCAAGACGGCTTTTCGGATTTTCTTCAAAATTGCAGGGCAGGTAGATCATGTCATGTTGATCACTTTTACACAGTCAGGTTTTTGATATCTGTAAGGGTTTTTGAGTTATTTGCCAAAAACAGCAATTTACCCCTATGTGCTATTTTTAGTATCGGCAGCCATGTTGTTTGGTCCTCGGACTAATCGAACACAATTCTGAATCTAGATACCCTGGTGATGATTCAGGTCAAGTTTGGTAACAATTGGCCCAGTGGCTTCTGAGGAGAAGATTTTTTAAATTGATGACAAAAAGTATCAAATTTCTTAAATTTGACCAATAAAGGGCAAAAACTCTTATATTGGTAGTCAGATTTTCTTCAGAATTTCAAGGTGGGTAGATCTTGATAAGCTGAACATTTATGCAATTTAAAGTTGACCTCTATCTGTTATAGTTTTTGCGATAAAAAATTAAGAATATCAAAATTTTGAAGTTTTCACGGAAAAAGGGCAATAACTCCAAGACGGGTTTTCGGATTTTCTTCAAAATTGCAGGGCAGGCAGATCTTGTCATGTTGGTCACTTTTACACCATGTCAGATTTTTGATATCTGTAATGGTTTTTGAGTTATTTGCCAAAAACAGCAATTTACCCCTATGTGCTATTTTTAGTAACGGCAGCCATGTTGTTCGGTCCTCGGACTAATCGAACACAATTTTGAATCTAGATACCCCGGTGATGATTCAGGCCAAGTTTCGTTAAAAGGAATGTGCACATCTACAATATATATATAGAAACACTTTGTGAAGTTTCAAAAATGTAGGTTGAAAACTGTAGGAGGAGTTGATTTTACCAAATAGGTACCCTTTATTGAAAGTGTCGATAAAAAAATGACTCGATAAAAAATGACTAAGTTCCAAAGTCCGTAAAAATAGGAAAAAATTTTCAAAATA
>MJUU01017502.1:24506-43780 GCA_002080025.1 Modiolus philippinarum | reverse complement strand
GCCCAGCCGCCCGCCCGCCCGACATTCACCATACTATAACCCGGATTTGCACTCCGTGCAACCCGGCCAACAACCCGGCCAAAAATGTTGGTTTGATTCAAATTTATTAGAAAAGCATTGTTGCTAAGAATTTCTTAAAATAGCTTGTCTTTGAGAGTTTCAGGAAAGTTACCAAAATTGGAACCATGTTATTCAATTCTTTAGTGTTCCAAATTATTCCTGGTACTAACTAAAACATTGTTAAATTTTGTAATTGGATGCAAAAATTTCAAAAATTATTGGTCTTTGACATTTCAGGAAATATACCAAAGTTGAAGCCGGAATCCAAATTCCAACAGCTTGTTTTACATCTGCTCATTTTATGCAAAAATGTCAATTTTTATTTAATTCTATTAAGAATCAAAGACTCTATTCTACTTCTTAACAATTAAAATTGAAATTTTTCAGGCAAAAATAAGTCAAATTTGGAAAAAATACAGAAAAACTAAACCAAAAAAAATACAATTTTTTCAGCTTGAGGTAATTTTCTGACCATCATCTAACTTTTAAGCACTTTTTGTGAAATTCCAACAAGATTTAATAACTTCATTTGACTTCCAAAAAACTTAAACCACAGGGTTAAAATAAATGTTGACGACAACCCCGACTGACATCTGGATCACTATGTCTCCCTTTCGCCACTTTCGTCGCTGGCGAGACAATAAATGCCCTTACATACATAGATACATTGCTGGGTCTGCCAAATGCACAACAAAACCCCTTTCTAAACTTCATTACTTACTGCAGTCAAAGATGGCCTAAAGGTATATAGTGGTAAAGCATATTAACAAGTGGAATGAATCAAATGGTGGATTCTCAAAAACTCAAAAGACTTATTAGAATATCTAACTTTTGATTTTTCTACACTCTATACTACTCTATGCTACTCTCCCACACTATTAGCTAAAGTCAGTACTCCAGGATTTAATACATTAGTCTTCCTGCACTAAAAATGGGTGAAAGAAGATATTCGTATTTAGTGATAGATAAAGATTGGGCCTTTTTTTGTTTTAACATCACACTGATTCACACAAAAAGCATACAGAGGAGGATATCATGGCAATGCTAGAATTCTTAATTGATAGCAATAAATGAGAAGAATTTGGAGGAAAAGTTTTCCAGCAGAAAATAGGGATACCTATGGGGACTAATTGTGCACCACTTTAAGCAAATTTGTTTCTTTATTTGTATGAAGCCAGCCTCATAAAAGGGCTAGCTTAGAAAAAAGACAATAAGCAAGCCAAGTCCTATACTTTCAGCTTCCCTTATATAGATGATGTTCTTTCATTAAACAATCCTCAATTTAAGGATTACTTTCATCTTATATACCCAAATGAACTTGAAATTAAAGAGACCCATGATACATCATCATCAGCATCACACCTGGACCTATACCTCTACAATGACTTTCTAATAGAGAACTTCCCGTTTTTTTTAGCATTTATGTTCCTTCTTGCTGCCCCAAGTTCCTATCATTGATAACATTTGTCTTTTGTCTTGTTTGTGTTTTTCCTGTGTAGTTCCCTGGCAGATTGTGGCATGTTACTGTAATTTTACAGCCATTGTAGATGTTTCCTGTTATCCCCTTTTTTTATATCTCTGGCATATGGGGTGTACATTACATAACTCATTCCCTATTGCAGTGCCTGTAGTTTGTACAGCAATTTTGTCAACAAAGCAAAATTATTGTCTCAAAACTTATGCATCAAGGGTACATTCAGTCACTGTTGCAATTGTCACTACAGAAGTTTTCCCATCATCACAATGATTGGACAGTTTGTTACAATGTTTCTATTTCACAAATGAGAATAGATATCTTTGTGTAGATCAGTTTATTACCAGACTGACTATCACAAACTGTGACAAAACCAGACTTTTCACTGGCAGTGTGACTGGTGCCATGTGTGGAGCAGATCATGCTTACCCTTCCGGAGCACCTGATGATACCTCAGTTTTTGTAGGGTTCACGTAGATAGTGCTTTAGTCAAATGGCATTCTTGCTCATTTTTGTTTACTTGTTTTGTCTTTGACACTGCCTCAATTTGTGTTTGATGTGAATAACAATGATTTTGGATTATAATTCTAGAATTCCCCCTTTCCTTGTTCTTGTTTTGGTATTCGTTTGCCAATGTATTATGTGTGTGTGCGTGTTAATTGGTCTAGGAATAATTTTCTGTTCAGTGCAAGTTCATGTTAGCTGTTTATTATTCTTTATTGGTTACATGTGTGTGTGTATACTGTTCTAGAAATTATTTTGCTGTTCAGTGTGAGTTGGTTGTTAGCTGTACTAAATGCTTGGTTATGTATGTGTGTCATAATAAAATCTGTTGTTAATCATTGAAAAATTAAATTGTATTATACAGTTGTACTCAAATGACAGCAATAAACTTACTTTGTACAAATGTATTAAAATGACAACAATAAACTTACTTTCTGTACATGTGCCCCCTACATTGCTGTCATCAAGGTCATTATCAAAGTAGCCTGTTTTACATCTACATTTATTGCCACCACTTTCTGTTGTACAGACAGAATTTACATCTGAACATTCTGTTGTTGTTCCTGCTGTAGTACATTGTCCTCCAGGAAGTCTCTCTAAAGAGTATAAAATTATTAATTACTGTAGTACAGAAAGTGGTCACCTAAATACATATATCTTGATTCTTAATTAGTCTTAATTATGTGTAAAAGTGACATACATATAGTTACAACAACACATTATGTAATTTTTAATATTAACTCATTTTTTCACTACTGTGTGTTTAATTTTTTCGGTGCAGTGTGAATTTGTGTTGGCTCTTAATTATAATTTTCTATACTCCTTATGTACATGTATGTATGCATTGTTCTAGGAATAATTTCAGTAACAAGAGGCTCTCAGGAGCCTGTATCGCTCACCTGGTCCTTGATTAACATAGACATTTTATGTAAAAGAGCCCATATATATAGTTAAAATATAAATCCAATATCCCTTATCAGTTAAAGGAGAGAAGGCCTCTGTTAGTGTTTCCCATGGGGTCCAATGTTAAACTATGTTCCCTGCTGGCAGTAATCTTGGATAAAGTGTGAACCTAAAAAAAAAACAGCTTTCTTTTCAGGGGTCCACATAAAGACTATTTATTTTGGTTCCATAAGCTAAGTAGTTTAAGAGGAGATCTTTGAATGTGTTTTCCAATAGGGTCCAATGTAAAAAGTAAGATCCCCGCTGGCCGCCATGTTGGATATCGCGCTGACCTGAAAAACACCTTTTTGCAAGGGACCATTCATTAACTATTGCGCCAAGTTTTGTTCCAATTGGCTCAGTAGTTTCAGAGAAGAAGATCTTTGAAAGTGTTTTCCCATAGGGTCCAATGTTAAAACTATGTTTCCCGATGGCGGCCATCTTGAATATCTCCCTGACCTGAAAAACCCCTTTTTTGCAAAGGACCATCGAGAACTGTTATGGCCAAGTTTGGTTCCAAATGGCTCAGTAGTTTCAGAGAAGATCTTTGAAAGTGTTTTCCCATAGGGTCCAATGTTAAAACTATGTTTCTCGCTGGAGGCCATCTTGGAAATCGTGGGAACCTAAAAAACACCTTTTTTGTAAGGGACCACTCAATGACTATTGTGGCCAAGTTTGGTTGCAATTGGCTCAGTAGTTTCAGAGAAGAAGACCTTTGAAAGTGTTTTCCCATAGGGTCCAATGTTAAAACTATGTTTCCCGCTGGCGGCCATCTTGGAAATCGTGTGGACCTAAAAAAAAACCTCTTTTGTAAGGGACCACTGAAGGACTATTGTGGGCAAGTTTGGTAGCAATTGGCTCAGTAGTTACAGAGAAGAAGACCTTTGAAAGTGTTTTTCCATAAGGTCCAATGTTAAAACTATGTTTCCCGCTGGCGGCCATCTTGGAAATCGCGCGGACCTAACAACCACCTTTTTTGTAAGGGACCACCAGAGGACTATTGTGGCTAACTTTGGTGCCAATTGGCCCAGTAGTTTCAGAGGAGAAGATCTTTGAATGAAAAGTTTACGACAGACGAACGGACGACAGACGACGGACGCAAAGTGATGGCAAAAGCTCACCCTGGCATAGCCAGGTGAGCTAAAAATTGCTTCTAGCTGTAAACTACAAGTATTTGTTTATTTCTTATTTTGTGCGTTTTTATTCTTTTAGGAATAATTTTTCTGTTTGGTTTGACTTGTTGTGAGCTGCCTACTACTAGTATTTATTTCTTTATTATTGGTTATATGTGTGTGTGTGTGTGTGTGTGTGTGTGTGTGTGTGTGTGTCATTCTTTGAATATTTTTTCTGTCAATTGTGAGTTGGTGTTTACTCTAGAATATTTGTTTATTAGTTTGTCATACTGAAGTCTGATGTTATACAGTGAAAAATAAACTTACTTTGTACAAATGTATCCAAATGACAACAGTAAACTTACTTTCTGTACATATGCCCCCTACATTGCTGTCATTAAGGTCATTATCAAAGTAACCAGATTTACATCTACATTTATTGCCACCACTTTCTGTTGTACAGACAGAATTTACATCTGAACATTCTGTTGTTGTTCCTGCTGTAGTACATTGTCCTCCAGGAGGTCTCTCTATAAGGTATAAAATTTATATTGATTAATTAAGGGGGTGGACCTAGGTAGGCCTAAAATTTTCCAATCGTTCAATTATTTTGATATTTACAGTATTTAATCTACAGATAGAAAAAAGAAGGGAAACGGGGAATGTGTCAAAGAGACAACGACCCAAAGGAGAGTAATAACAACTCAAAGCCACCATAAGATCTTCAATGAACGGTGAGATGTCTGATTAAACTTTAGCAATTTTCAACACTTTTTACTGTTTCCCTTTGTGTCTAGTGATCATTGAAGATGGTATGTTTCCTCATATTATTTTTGAAATCCGATGAAAAATAAAATTTTTACGTAATCTGCACATTTGCTATTTTGGACCAGTTTGGCCCTCATAGCTCCGAAAGGAAACATGTTATCAAAATCTGATAGTCAGGCGCCATGTTAATTTTTCATAAGGAATCAACTTAAAAAACTGCATCAAAATCAGACTAGAAATAAAACAAGAATAGAATTCCTGGGTCCCCCGTCGCTCAAGCAATATACTAGTATAATGTATATGAAATTTCAATAATTTCAAACATTCAGGGCTAATCCAGAATTAAATATGTAGGGATACAAAAAGTATCAAATAAGGCTGATGTTTGAACTTGACCAAGGTAATAGTGGTATTAACATTTGGTTTAAGTGAAGAAGTGTTGACGGACTAGAAGACGGCTTCTATGCTTGAATAATTTCTCTGAGTTTCCTCTCAATGATATTGTTGAAGCTTTGGTGAAGAATGTCGAACTACTGATTTTCTCTTTGTTGGTCAAAATTTTATATGTTTCAATAAGGTACCCTCTTTTCCGACGGTTTTCTAGTGTTTGAAGATTTACTGTTTTTCGTCTTTCCTCATATGGCATATCCTTTAAGCTATGTACTAATTTAGTGGCTCTTCTCTGTACTTTTTCTAAGTGCATTAAATTTCATGAAAATCTGTCAAAATTTGTAGCCATGAGAGAGCTGACAAGGTAAGTTTTTGAATAAAACAGAGTCATTATTTTGGTCATAGTCCCATAACTTTGTCAAAGTCTCAACCGAGGCTGATCTTCAAACTTGACCAAGGTATTAGTGGTATAAACATTTGGTATAAATTTCATGAGAATCCGTCAAAATTTGTAGGCATGAGTAAATTTTTGGCTAAAACAGTGTCGTTATTTTGGTCAAAGTCCCATAACTCCGTAAAAAAGTATGGACCGAGGCTGATTTTTGAACTTGACCAATGTATTATAGGTATCAGCTTTTGGTAACAATTTGTAGGCATGAGAGGGCTTACAAGGTCAATTTTTGGATAAAACCGTCATTATTTTGGTCAAAGTCCCATAACTCTGTCAAAAAGTATCAACCAAGGTTGATTTTCGAACTTGAACAAGGTATTAGTACATTTGGTATAAATCTCATGAAAATCCTTTAAAATTTGCAGGCATGAGAGCACTTACAAGGTCAATTTTTGGCTAAAACAGTGTCGTTATTTTGGTCAAAGTCCCATAACTCTGTCAAAAAGTATCGACCAAGGTTGATTTTCGAAGTTGACCAAGGTATTAGTGATATAAATATTTGGTATAAATTTCATGAAAATCTGTCAAAATTTGTAGGCATGAGAGCACTTACAAGGTCAATTTTTTGCTAAAAAGGTGACCTTTTTTGGGTAAAAAAAAAACTGTGACGTTTTTTTGGTCAAAGTCCTATAAATCCATCAAAAAGTATCGACCAAGGCTGATTTTCGAACTTAACCGAGGTATTAGTGATATTAACATTTGGTATAAATTTCATGAAAATCTGTCAAAATTTGTAGGCATGAGAGCGCTTACAGGGTCAATTTTTGGCTAAAACGGTGTCGTTATTTTGGTCAAAGTCCCATAACTCCATCAAAAAAATAATGGACCAAGGCTGATTTTCAAACTTGACCAAGGAATTAGTGATATTAACATTATATAAATTTCATGAAAATCTGTCAAAATTTGTAGGCATGAGAGGGCTTAAAAGAAGATGTGATGGATGGACGGACACACGGACGGACGGACGGACAGACGGATGCCCAGCATTTCTATGTCCCCACTCCGCTTTAGGGCGGGGGACAAAAATAAATCTTTTGTGATTTGCCCCTTTTGGGCCCCATTTTTCTCGTGAATGGTACATGGGACCTGCAATCCGTCGACATATCTCTGATTGGAAATTTCCTCAGGAGCACCTTGAAAGAAACCCCATCAAAATCTCATGAAGAAAAAAAATTCTACAGCCAATTATGTGAAAACACCACATTTTGTCTTTTTTCCCCTTTTTTAAAAACGGGAGGGGCCACAAAACCAAAACCATTTCAGGTCTTCCTTTTGACCCAAGGAACATTGTGTTAAAATTTCATAAGGATTGATCAACTGGAACTTAAGTAATTGACCAAAAACAAAAGTGTCTACAGACAACGACAACTACGCAGATGACAACAACGACGACAACACCATACAATAATATGACCACAAATTTTTTGCGGTTGTATAAAAACTGGATGTTAGGTAGCGATTTACATGACAAAAAGAATCTTTATTTGAATTGTGAATTTTTTAAAAATATTTTTAAGTTCTAATTATACCTATCAGTATGGTGCTATTATGCAAGTACTTTGAAAGTGAAAAACAGAGTTATCTCCCCATATCCAAGGTCTACTCCCTTAAGTGCAGAAAGTGGTCATCTAAATACATGTATATTAATTCTTAATTGGTCTTAAAAATGTATATCTGATCAGGGATGGGGTCAATTACATTGGAAAGTAATTAATTAAATTACAATTACTTTCCCAAAACGCTCAATTAAATTACAATTACAATAATAAGGATTTTGGAATGTAATAAATTAAATTAGAATTACTTTGCAAATGTAATTAATTAAATTACAAATTACATTGATGCTAACATTTTGTTTTTATTATTTATTTTTTGAAGAGTTATTTATGATGAATCGTCAGAGCCATGAAGGAAAGCATAACACAACTATAGCATGTGTATTGCAAAATTCATAAACAACCAAAAAAGTTAACTAATGTGATTACTGGTAAACTTTATATACATCAAATGTTCAAATGTATTGTCCTCTAGCCTAAACCTATCGGACCCAAAAGTTTATCATTTCTTTCTACTGTGAGGTGGTTATTAACTGACTGGCATGTTAACTCAATAACCTTTTCCATCAATTTGCATGCAGCTGACATGCGTCTAACTTTCATATATAACTGTTACTTGAATGTGTGAGTAAAAGTTTTATGAAAGCTCAGCAGACAGTATACATCGAGGTACTTTAAAATTACATTTCGAACTTTGATGTTATGTGAATATTCCAAGGAACAGAAGATTTTGTAAGTGCTATAATATGAATGTCTTGGAAGATGAATACCACATTGGTTTTGTTTGCCCAGAATGTAAAATTTTTGAGAAATCGCTATTTTACCAAAATATTATTGTTCATGGCCAAATATTTTTAAACTTAAAAATTTGATTAGAGCTCAATCTGTAAAATTGTTTGTACCTGAAGTCAGCATGGAATTATAGATTACAATTGCTTCAAGTATTATAATAATCTACATGTAATTATATTATTGCTACCTTGTGTTTTTCATATATGGACATTGTTTGTTCTCTACCATATTGTCATGGTTATTTGTATTGTATTGCGCTATAGCACAAATGTTGCTTATGCAATAAAGATCATTCAGTTTAAACACATCAAAAGAACATTCACTTAATTTGAAAATGTACATGTATGTAAAAGGTTAATTTTAATGCCTAAGGGCAATAATTAGACACTAATTAAATCTTGTTCCTAATCACTGACATGAAAGTAAATATGACAAACAACTGATTAGAAGCCATATTAATCTAGGCATTTATTATAAAATACAATATACAATACAAACATATTTTTAACTGTTTATAAAACAAAATTTATACATTTATTTTACAAACATTATTTGACAAGAGTTGCTCCATTAAAACATCTGAAACAAGACCTGTCTCCGAATGGCAGCCAGTTATACCCCGCTCATTACACCCTGAATCAGTATGGTAAGTGCAAAATTAAGTGTGTGTGGACACAATACAGGTGTGGACACAATACAAGTGTGGACACAGTACAAAGTGTGGACACAATACAAGCATTAACAAAGTTGCAGAGAAAAATGAGATACAAATAATCTGAGAAGGATCCATGGCAAAAAGATGGAGATGGGGTTTGTCAGTAAACAGGAAGTAGTATTTCAATATGGCTGAAAATGGAAGACACAGTATAATGTGACATACTGAAGCTCCATGCTAAATATCATGTTGCGATATGCGGTTGCTGAGAAAAGTATGACAAAAAAGTCACATTTTGAAAATTTAAGTAAAAAAGGGACCAAGTCAGTAAATAGGAAGTAGGGCAGCAATTAGGCCAAAAAGGGGAGACACAATAAACAAAATAAAAGAAAATGTATCCATGGGACACGGATGCCCCCGCCATACAGATATATTGGCAAACAGGAAGTAGATGAATGGCAGACTTGAAAAGGGGAGACACGGTACAACTCATCATACAAAAGCTTCAGACCAAATATCAAATCATTCCTGCATACACAAGCTAAGAAATCTTTGACGAAAATTTCAGACGTATGTACAAACGTACGGACGGACGTACAGACAAGGGTAAATCTTAATGCCCCTGTCGGCTTAAGGTGGGGGCATAACAATACTGAAGCTGCATGCAAAATATTAAGTAGCTGTCATATGCAGTAGCTGAGAAAAATATAAAGAAAAAAAGACAAAATGAAAGTTAAAAGGCACAGTCAGTAAACAAGAAGTGGTAATTCGATATGGTTGAAAAGGGGAGGCCAAGTATAAAACCCCATACTGATGCACCATACCAAATATCAAGTGGCTGTAATGTGTAGTTGCTGAGAAAAATGTGACGAAAAAAGTCAGAATTAGTCGCATGATACGCCCGTCGTCACCCTTCAAAACTTTAAGTGATTTAGGAAAGGGGTTCTCAATTCAGAAGCACCTATAACTGCTTAATTAAGCTTGATATCTCTTTCAGAAATTAACCTGCAAAGTGAGCTGATCAAAGTGCTTATTAGTTAAAGCGTGACATGTAAAAAATTGCCTTAAAAATTGACAACAAAGTCCCATAACTCTTGCAAGAAAATCAAAATTTCACAAAAAAGTATACAGATCATGAGGTTATCACATCCAATCCCTCTACGAAGTTTGAAGTGAATTGGCTAAAGGGTTGTCAAGTTAGAGTGCAACTTGTAAAAAATTGCCTTAAAATTTACGAATAAAGTCCCATAACTCTTGCAAGAAAACTCAAAATTTCACGAAAAAGTATACAGATCTTGAGGTCATCATATCCAATACCCCTACAAAGTAGTTTGAAGTGAATAGGCCAAAGGGTTGTCAAGTTAGAGCGTGACATGTAAAAAATCAGAAAATGCACCAAAAGTGCGAAAGCCGAGTTGCGAACATTTGTTATTTTCATAAGTACATCATCAGATAGGCAAATAGTTGCATATCAGCATATACCGGTAAATTATTTTATTTCAATCAGAGATTTATAATAGAACTTTTGAGGAAGTTTGAATTTGTCCTAACTTGACTAAAATTCAAAACATTCCAAGTTCCTTTCCAAAAAAAAACTTTGGGCAGGGGTTCTCCCTTAAAATCTAGTTTTTTATTTTATTATTGCTGAAATTGAAAGTGTGTATCAGAATACCTTTTTTCTAATAATTTCAGTTTTCTAGTTTGGTATACATAGCAACCAAAATCTCCACTATCCATTGCAAATTATTTCAGACCACCTCTGAAAAAAAAATTGGGCAGGGGTTCCCCTTATAATCCAGGTTACATACATATTGCTGAAATCAAAACATATCAAGCCCCCCCACCTTCAAAAAAAATGGCAGAAGTTCCCCTTATAATCTAGTTTATACATATTTCTGAAATTGTGAAGCAGAATTTTTTTTTGAAAGATTCAGTGTTCTGGTTTGGTTCCCATGGCAACTAAAAGCTCCACTATCCATTAAAACACATTTCAGACCACCATTCAAAAAAAATTTGGGCAGGGGTTCCCCTTATAATCCAGGTAATATGTATTGCTGAAATCAAAACACTCCGAGTCCCCCTTTCATAAAAAAAATTTGGCAGGGGTTCCCCTTATAATCTGATTTATATTGTGACGGAAAATATGTAGCAGGACACTTTTTTTTCCCAAAGATTCAGTGTTCTGGTTTGGTTTCCATTGCAATTGAAAGCTCCACTATCCATTAAAACCCATTTCAGACTACCATTCAAAAAAAAAATTGAGCAGGGGTTCCCCTTATACTTCAGGTAATATGTATTGCTGAACTCAATAATTTACAAATAAAGGGCTACGCCGAGCGCAGCATGATACAACCGCAGCATGTCGTCCACTGAAATTTGAAAAAGTGTAATTTAAAGCGAGTATGGACAAACAAAAGAGCTTGACACAATAATAAGAAGGATGCAATAAGGAGATTGACCCAGTAATTAGCTGGACACAAACTAGGGAAAATAAAAATTATCCCTTATGACTCCTTATGATTCCTCTTTGACCTTTTATAGCTCAGAAACGGTAAGAGCTACACAAAATCTGTTGACATACTACTGAAAGCTTACATCTAGAGGAATCCAAAGAAAAAAATCCCATAGAAATCCTATGAAAAATAAAAATTTTAAGTTATCTGTAAATTTTTGATTTTGGCCCCCTTTGGCCCCTCATAGCTCGGAAACGGTAAGAGCTACACCAAATCCGTTGACATACTACTGAAAGCTCTTACATCAAGAGGAATCCAAAGAAAAAAATCCCATCGAAATCCGATGAAAAATAAAAATTTTAGGTTATCTGTAAATTTATGATTTTGGCCCCCTTTGGCCCCTCATAGCTGGGTAAGGAAACAAGTAACAAAAAATCTAATAGTAGAGCGCTATGTTAATTTTTCATAAGGAATCCTTTGGAAAAAATTGCATCAAAATCAGACTAAAAATAAAAAAATTAAATTTTTGAAATTCGCCCCTTTTGGGCCCCATTCATCTCGTGAACGGTACATGCCACGTGGAATCCATTGGATACCCAAGATTGGAAATTTTCTAAGGAGTTTACTGAAAGAAACCCCATCAAAATCCGATAAATAATAAAGATTCTACAGTCAAATATGTGAAAACACCTAATTTAACCCCTTTTGGCCCCTTTCTCTTAAACGGGTGGGGCCACAAACCCGAAATTAAAACGTGGGATTGCCATTATGCCAAGAAACCACATATTGAAATTTGAAGATGATCCGTCCACTAGAAATAAAGTTATGCTGGCCACAGACTGTGAAAACACCTAATTTAACCCCTTTTGGCCCCTTTTTCTTAAATGGGTGGGGCCACAAGCCCGAAATTAAAACCCGGGATTGCCATTATGCCAAGAAACCACTTACTGAAATTTGAAGATGATCCGTCCACTAGAAACAAAGTTATGCTGGCCACAGACGCCGACGCCTACGCCGACAACTGTGCCATACCATAATACGACCGCAAAATTTTTGCGGTCCTATAAAAATCAGAATACACAAATGTATTTTTTTTCATCTAAGATTTTATTTTTACTGGACATTGCAAAAAACTTTTAGTAATATTGAACACTTCTACATATTAAATTAATTACCTCCCTTAGTTTTATTACCTCCCTTTTTTTAATTCTGACTTTTCATTCTATCTAGTTTTTAAGTTATTGACACCCCAAAAAAGTGTGTTGGTGAAAATAATTAGAACCATAAAATGAATTTACCTGTTCTAGCAGTATAAAGACTACTTTTGTATGAACAATAAAATTTTTTTAGCTATTTTTTGTTATCAAATAATAACAAACATGTGATTTTAGGCTTTATTGAAATGTTGAATTTTTGTTACATTTTTAGAAGTTGTGACCTTGACCTTTGCTGCACAGACCTCAAAATCAATAGGGTTCCTCCTCTAATCATAACTCATGTCTATGCCAAGTTTCATTTGGATGTGTAATGTGGTTCTGGAGATATTGTGTGGAAACGAATAAGTCAAATTTTTGTTCTATTTTTAGAATTTGTGACCTTGACCTTTGTCACACAAACCTCAAAATCAATAGGGATCTTCCTCTAATCATAACTCATGTCTGTGTGAAGTTTCATTTAGATATGACATGTGGTTCTCAAGATATCGTGCGGAAACCAAAAGTTGACGCCCGGACGCCCAGACGCCCGGATGCCCCGACACCATTCATCAAAATATAAGCCGAGTTCGACTTTGTCGCAACTCTGCTAAAAATTGTCTTAAAATTGATGAATAAAGTCCCATAACTCTTGCAAGAACTAGAGGATGACATGCCCCCGAGCAAGGTTGAATCAAATTGGGATTTTTTAGTAATATTTGTGCCTGCAAGACACATATGATGCCCCCGCTAAACACATGTTATTCTAGGTTGCACAGATCTATTACTAAATCACAAAAAAATTGAAAGTTGAACAATGTATATTTTTGAAAAAAAAAAAATGAACCAAAATCAAAATACATACCACGTGCACATCTTCAATATAGGTACAAATGATCTGCAAAATTAAAGCTTCCTAGCCTCAAAACTCTAGGAGGAGTTGTTCGGACAATCTGTGTACCCTGTATTAACAATTCATCCAATAAATGACTAAGTTCAACAATGTGTTCTTTTCCCAAAAAATGCATCAAAATCAAAATCCTTCCCACATGCACATCTTCAATATAGGTACAAATGATCTGCAAAATAAAAACTTCCTACCATTAAAACTGTAGGAGGAGTTGCGTGGACAAACTATGTACCCTCTATTACAAAATCACCCCAAAAAATGACTAAGTTCAACAATGTATATGTTTGACAAAAATATACCAATATCAAAATCCTTACCACATGCACATCTTCAATATAGGTACAAAAGATCTGCAAAATGAAAACTTCCTAGCATCAAAACTGTAGGAGGAGTTGCGCGAACAAACTATGTACCCTCTATCACAAAATCACTAAAAAATGACTAAATTCGACAATGTATATTTTTGACATGAAAATCCTTACCACATGCACATCTTCAATATAGGTACAAATGATCTGCAAAATAAATACTTCCTACCATCAAAACTGTAGGAGGAGTTCCGTGGACAAACTATGTACCCTCTATTACAAAATCACCCCAAAAATGACTAAGTTCAACAATGTATATTTTTGACAAAATAGCACCAAAATTAAAATCCTTATCACATGCACATCTTCAATATATGTACAAATGATCTGCAAAATAAAAACTTTCTAGCATAAAAACTGTAGGAGGAGTTGCGCGGACAAACCATGTACCCCCCTCGGACGGACAGACGGACGGAAGACGGATGGACGGATGGACGGACGGATGAGGGTAAATGCCCCCTGAGTAATCGTCGCAGGGGCATAAAAATCGAAATTTCACGAAAAAGTATACAGATCGTGAGGCCATCATACTCAATCCCTCTACAAAGTTTGAAGTGAATTGGCCAAAGGGTTGTCAAGTTAGAGCGCGACATATGAAACGGACGGACAGACAGATGGATGGACGGACAATCGGACATCGGTATACCATAATATGTCTGTCATTAGATTGGCGTATAATAAAAGTTAACAACACACAAAGCAGGTAAAACGAAATGGTACTTTGATTCGGCTGAACAGGGGAGGCGCAGTATAGGACCCCATACTGATACACCATACCAAATATCAAGTGGCTGTCATGTGTAGTTACTGAGAAAAATGAGACAAAAAAATTCACAATTTTGAAAATGAAAGTTAAAAAGACACAAAGTCGGTAAACAGGAAGTGGTAATTCGATTTGACCCAAAAGGGGAGGCGCAGTATAGGACCCCATACCAATGCTCCATACCAAATATCAAGTGGCTGTCATGTGTAGTTGCAGAGAAAAATGCGACGAAAAAGTCACAATTCTGAAAATGAAAGTTAAAAAGGCACAAAGTCGGTAAACAGGAAGTGGTGATGCAATATGGCCGAAATGGGAGATGCAGTACAGGACCCCATACTGAAGCACCATACCAAATTTCAAGTGGTTGTCATGTGTGGTTGCTCAGAAAAATGCTACGAAAATATATGTGACGGACAGAAGGACGGACAGATGTAAAACATTATACCCCCTCCTTCAGAGCGAGGGAATAAAAATTTTAAAAATGCATTACAGGAAATGGCAATTTTCAAAATGTCCACATTTGAAAACAAGAGAGAACAAGCAAGAGCCTGTATCGCTCACCTGAACTATGGCTGACACAAAAGTCATTTCCAATATGGTCCAATAAACTATGTTCCCTGCTGGAGGACACCTTGCATTGGATGAAGACATGCCAAATGCAAATTTGAAGGGGGCCACCAAAGGACTTTTGTGATCAAGTTTATTTCTAATGGGATTAGTGATTTCAGAGACCTAATTCTTTTAATGGCATCCAATATAAACTATCTCAATGCTGGCAGCCATATTGAAAGAGGTGTGGTCCTCCCGGATACCTTTATTGAAAGGTACCATCAACGTACCATTGTTTTCTAATTGGACAAATTGTTTCAAAAAGGATCTTTAAATGTATTTGAATGTGTTATCTATTTCAACCCATTTAAGACCACCATTCAAAAATAATTTGGGCAGGGGTTTCCCTTATAATTTAGGTAATAATCATTGCCAAAATCAAAATATTTCAAGCCCCTTTCAAAAAAAAATTGGAGAACTGGGTTCTCCTTATTAACTAGCAGAATACTTTTTTTCTAACATTTCAGTTCTCTGGTCTAGTTTACATTCCACTTCAACCCATATCAGACCACAATTCAAATTAAAATTTGGACAGGAGTTACCATTAAGGGTCCAATGTTCAAACTATGTTCCTTGCTGGCAGCCATCTTGGATGAGGTACGGCCCTGCCAGATAATTTTTTTCAATGGGACCATCTAAGAACCATTATGGCTAAGTTTCGTGTAAATTGGACTAGTAGTTTCTGAGGAGAAGATTTTTGATGGAGGAGGTACCAATCTGTCAGATTCCTTTTTTGGAAGGAACCATCTAAGGACCATTGTGACTAAGTTTAGTTCTAATTGGAAAAATAGTTTCTGAGAAGAAGATCTTTGGATGTCTTTTCCCATAGGGTCCAATGTTAAAACTATGTTCTTATTTCTATCCAGTTTTCACACTTCCTGAACAGTGTGGAAACATTTGTTCTCCTCTCTAGAGAGGAGAACAAGTTTCGTGACATTTCCCGCCAAATTTATTCGGAATACAATCCTCGGTGTTTTTCGTGTAGTCATTAGAGAAACAGTTTCCACAACTTAAACACGTTAATTATGAAATTTCTCACATCTCATTAAATAAATTTTCAAATGTTTAAAAGCTCGGCAAGCCTCGCTTTCAAACATTTGCAAAATTTATTTAACTCCATGTGAGAAATTTCATAATCAACCAGTTCTTGTTGTGGAAACTATATATCCCCGCTGGCGGCCATCTTGGATGAGGTACCGATCTGTCGGATACCTTTTTTGGAAGGAACCATCTAAGGACCATTGTGACTAAGTTTGGTTATAATTGGGCAGGTAGTTTCTGAGAAGATCTTTGAATGTCTTTTCCCATGGGGTCCAATGTTAAAACTATGTTCCCCGCTGCAGCCATCTTGGATGAGGTACGGATCTGTCGGATACCATTTTTGGAAGGAAACATCTATGGACCACTGTGACTAAGTTTGGTTCTAATTGGACTAGTAGTTTCTGAGAAGAAGATCTTTGAATGTCGTTTCCCATAGGGTCCAATGTTAAAACTATGATCCCCGCTGGCAGCCATCTTGGATGAGGTACGGATCTGTCTGATAGCTTTTTTGGATGGGACCATATAAGGACCATTCTGACAAAGTTTGGTTATAATTGGGCTGGTAGTTTCTGAGAAGATCTTTGAATGTCTTTCCCATAGGGTCCAATGTTAAAACTATGATCCCCGCTGGCCGCCATCTTGGATGAGGTACGGATCTGTTGGATACCATTTTTGGAAGGAACCATCTAAGGACCATTGTGACTAAGTTTAGCTCTAATTGGAATAATAGTTTCTGAGAAGATCTTTGAATGCCTTTTCCCATAGGGTCCAATGTTAAAACTATGTTCCCCGCTGGCGGCCATCTTGGATTAGGTATGGATCTGTCAGATACCTTTTTTGGATGGGACCATCTAAGGACCATTGTGACTGAGTTTGGTTATAATTGGGCAGGTAGTTTCTGAGAAGAAGATCTTTGAATGTCTTTTCCAATAAGGTCCAATGTTAAAACTATGCTCCCTGCTGGCGCCCATCTTGGATGAGGTACGGACCTGCCGGATACAATTTTTAAAGGGGACCACCTAAGGACTATTTTGACCAAATTTGGTTCCAATTGGCCCTGTGGTTTCAGAGGAGAAGATCTTTGAATGAAAAGTTTACGCCCGACGGACGGACGACGGAAGCTTGATACAGTAATTAGATGGACACAAAAAAAGCTTGATACAGTAATAAGTTGGACCCAAAATAGTAAAAATAAAGCTTATAATGAGAATAATCCAAAGTAAAAATCCCATCAAAATCTGATGAAAAACAAGGATTTCGCATATTTCTTATAATAGCAATTTTGGCCCCTCTGACCCCTTATAGCTCGGAAAAGATATGAGCTATGCCAAATCCACTGAATACTACTTATAGTTTACAATGAGAGGAACACAAGGAATAAAATCCCATCAAAATCTGATGAAGAATAAAGATTTCACATATTTGTAATAATTGCAATTTTGGCCCCTTTGACCCCTTATAGCCCGGAAGCGGTAATAGATACATCAAAATGTTGACATACTACTGAAAGCTTGCATTGAGAGGAATCCAAAGAAAACAAGACCAATTACATGTCTGAACCTGCGTCACTGTCACTCATGTTCAACTTATAAAGTGTTTTGTTTGTTTTTTTTTTTTCAATCTAACAGAATATCATGTATAGGTTTACCAATTCAAACATGAGGTTGCACGCGTTGTCGTGCTAGGTATACCCCCACTCAGGGCTCACCAAACTGGGCAATTAGGGCGATAATGTCGCCCTGTTGGGCCTCAAGTCGCCTAAAGTTGTTCCAAAAAGCGAGTTTGAGTCGCCCTATAAATTTTATAAATCTCTGTGCATCTTGGCATTTGTATTTCTATTTGTATCTATTTACGGTAACAGGAAGTAAAATGGTAAGATTTCTGAAGATTATTCCTGTTCATTGCATGGCTAAAACCTTGTAAATATCCACTCATGATAGTGATAACAAGGCAATCTAACCTTTTTGTAATAATTTATTGAAAAATTCAATGGAAATTGCCCACAACATTTACGTTTCCAACTTGGAATCTAACCGGAAGTGAGCTATTTATATAACAAAAACAAAGAACTACCTATTTCCTGGAGCGGGTAAATAAAAAATGCTGTATGTACATTTTTGGGCATTCAGCATGTTCAGTATGTACTGATTAATTTGTGATTTGACTATATTCACCTTATTTAAGTTTCATTCACATAAATCTAACCTGAAATATAAAAGTACCTAAAACATGTGTTCATTTTGGGTAATTTTCAAAAGGGATAAATATTAAAAGAATTTATAAATTATAAAATTTAATTAAATTCAATTTATATTAGATGAATGTAATGTTTTCAATGATTTAGGCTAATTTATTTTTGATTGTTCAAATTTGATTTGCACCTGAGAAAAGTAAAAAATTGTTAGAAAATCATTTGGATGCACGTTAAAAAGTCTCCTTGTCATGTCCTGGAGTCTCCCTATCTGTGCCCTTAGGGAGACTTCAAGTCTCCCTGTTTTTCTGAAGTGTGGTGAGCCCTGCCCCCACTCGTTTTGTTTTGAAAATTAAAAAGGAAAAAAAATGGCTTAGTCCCGCTGAACAGGAAGTAAATATCATAAGGCGACCAAAATGGGAGACGACACATTCCCACTAAATATATACCAAATTTGAAATAAATCGGCCCAGCAGTAGCTGAGAAAAGTGCGACGAAAATTTTCACTATGTTAAATAAAGGGAAAAATGGCTAAGTCCCGTCAAACAGGAAGTTGATATCATAAGGCGACCAAAAAAGGAGATGACGCATTTTACCTATATATAAAGTCAAATACCAGATTTGAAATAAATCGGCCCAGCAGTAGCTGAGAAAAGTGAAACGAAAATTTTTACTATGTTCAATAAAGGGAAAAATAGCTAAGTTCCGCCAAACAGGAAGTTGATATCATAAGGCAACCAAAATGGGAGATGACGCATTCCACCTATATATAAAGTCAAATACCAAATTTGAAATAAATCGGCCCAGCATTAGCAGGGAAAAGTCTGACGAAAATTTTCCCTATGTTCATAAAGGGAAAAATGGCTAAGTTCCGCCAAACAGGAAGTTGATATCATAAGGCGACCAAAATGGGAGACGACGCATTCCACCTATATATAAAGTCAAATACCAAATTTGAAATAAATCGGCCCAGCATTAGCAGGGAAAAGTCTGACGAAAATTTTCCCTATGTTCATAAAGGGAAAAATGGCTAAGTTCCGCC
>MJUU01017501.1:5668-34968 GCA_002080025.1 Modiolus philippinarum | reverse complement strand
CAAAAACGTTTTTGAAAACCTACGGCTTTTTGCCATATCAACTACTAAGGGGCTGGGCTTAATAAATTTCCCGACTTAGGACAAGCGCAAACCTGCTGAAGCGGGGTTAAACTAGTTTTACTGGGCCCAAACCTTCCTCTATAGCCAATGTGATAAATAAAAAAAATCGTAACAACAGTAAAATTCAGTTGGCAACAGGACTGAGTCAATTGTGAAAAATGAAACTGAAAAAACTAAATATACGGACATAAACATGAAATCACAAGAGACTACTATCAGTTGACTGACATGCCAGCTCCAGTTCTATTACCAACTGACAAATTAAGTACCCTAAGTATTCAGCTTTCACCAAGATCCCTTCCCGTGAGGAGTTTAGTATAATGATTTCATGCATATACCGGAATACATAATCCGTGTCCATGCAATACTGATTTAAGAAATTTAGAATGTGTTTAGTTAAAATGCAAATTCATTGTTAATACCAAAGAAGGCCATACGTAATGACTTGTCGACAATACCGTAATTATAACCCTTATGAATTAGACGATTTAAATGTTTTATAAGTTTGTGAGGCGAGTTATGTAAAACATTACTGTAAAATAAGGGATGTAAAATACCAGCCTTGATTAGATGTTTACAGGTTGCATTGTATTTATGAACTAAGTCTTTATATCGATGATAAAATTTAGTAAAGTCTGTTCTAGCCATGACCGTTCTACCGAAGTCTGTTCTAGCCATGACCGTTACACCCAATTCTGCTCTAGCCGGCATGACTGTTCTTGCTAGGTCTGGTCCGGTCATGATCTGTCTTGCCATGTCTGCTCTGCATGGGCACGGCCGTTCTGGTCCTAGAATTTAACTAGATATTAAATCAGATGTGTCAGAATTCCCCGTTTCTCGGGTTCGAAACCGTTTAAATAAAAAGAAAAATAATGACAATTTTATTTTACGAAGTTTTCAATAATTATTTGTTTCAGGTAGATAATCTAATAATTATTTACATTTCTTCTACAATTTAATTCACGATTTTAATTCAATGCTAATAAATTAACGGAAAACTATTGCGAACTAAGTGTACTGCCCCGAGAAGGGAAATAACTGACTCTTTAAAAAATTACCTGGATAAGCACAGGTCAGTTGTTGTCCGCGAAATGGACAAATGTATTTGTTCCAGCTGACAACAGTTCCATTGGAACAAATATTATAAACATTGTCATGATATTTGTTCCGATGTTACAAATCTTATTTCGTCCTTTAGAACAAATATTATGGTGGAACTTATGTTCTGTTACAACCGGCAAAATGAAATTTTATGCATTAATAATTCATTTCATAATCACATTTTTCATTAATAATATTTTTCATGTTTTTATTATTTTGTTTTTATAATATAAATAAATTTGAAATGTATGAAATACATCGTACATGCAAATACTGGACAGGCTATGATTTGTCAGGGCTGTCACAAGAGCTGTCATAGCTAGAACAGGTCAACTGATAGCAGTCATGGCCAGGGCAGACTTGAGTAGAACTGTCATGGGTAGAACAGGTCAACTGATGGCAGTCATTGCCAGGGCAGACTTATGTAGAACGGTCATGGCTAGAACAGGTCAACTAATAGCAGTCATGGCAAGGGCAGACTTGAGAAGAACAGGTCCACTGATAGAAGTCATGGCCAGGGCAGACTTGAATAGAACGGTCATGGCTAGAACAGGTCAACTGATAGCAGTCATGGCCAGGGCAGACTTGAGAAGAACAGGTCAACTGATAGTAGTCATGGCCAGGTCAGACTTGAGTAGAACTGTCATAGCTAGAACAGGTCAACTGATAGCAGTCATGGCCAGGGCAGACTTGAATAGAACTGTCATGGCTAGAACAGGTCAACTGATAGCAGTCAAGGCTAGGGCAGACTTGAATAGAACTGTCATGGGTAGAACAGGTCAACTGATAGCAGTCATGGCCAGGACAGACTTGAGAAGAACAGGTCAACTGATAGCAGTCATAGCCAGGGCAGACTTGAATAGAACGGTCATGGCTAGAACAGGTCAACTGATAGCAGTCATGGCCAGGGAAGACTGCTGACCGGAAAGCCGATTCTATTTGGAAACTTACAATATCTAATTTTTGTAAATTTTGTTGAAAACTAAGGAGTATCTCCCTCATGCAAAGCCCTGTCCTTCAAAACGTTTAGATTTTATCTGCACTGAAGAGACATAAGTTGTCGAAATGCGCATATGCAGAATTTGAATTCACAGTAACTTCGGTATTTAGTTATTTGAATAGAACGTTCATGGGTAGAACAGGTCAACTGATAGCAGTCATGGCCAAGGCAGACTTGAATAGAACTGTCATGGGTAGAACAGGTCAACTGATAGCAGGCATGGCCAGGGCAGACTTGAGTAGAGCTGTCATAGGTAGAACAGGTCAACTGATAGCAGTCATGGCCAGAGCAGACTTGAGTAAAACGGTCATGTGTAGAATTTTCATGGGTAGAAAAAGGTCAACTGATAGCAGTCATGGCCAGGCAGACTTGAGTAGAACTGTTATGGGTACAACAGGTCAACTGATGGCAGTAATTGCCAGGGCAGACTTATGTAGAACGGTCATGGCTAGAACAGGTCAACTAATAGCAGTCATGGCCAGGGCAGACTTGAGAAGAACAGGTCCACTGATAGCAGTCATGGCCAGGGCAGACTTGAATAGAACGGTCATGGCTAGAACAGGTCAACTGATAGCAGTCATGCCAGGGCAGACTTGAGAAGAACAGGTCAACTGATAGCAGTCATGGCCAGGGCAGACTTGAGTAGAACTGTCATAGCTAGAACAGGTCAACTCATCGCAGTTATGGCCAGGGCAGACTTGAATAGAACTGTCATGGCTAGAACAGGTCAACTGATAGCAGTCATGGCCAGGGCAGATTTAAATAGAACTGTCATGGGTAGAACAGGTCAACTGATAGCAGTCATGGCCAGGACAGACTTGAGAAGAACAGGTAAACTGATAGCAGTCATGGCCAGGGCAGACTTGAATAGAACGGTCATGGCTAGAACAGGTCAACTGATAGCAGTCATGGCCAGGGCAGACTTGAATAGAACGGTCATGGGTAGAACAGGTCAACTGATAGCAGTCATGGCCAGGGCAGACTTGAGAAGAACAGGTAAACTGATAGCAGTCATGGCCACGGCAGACTTGAATAGAACGGTCATGGCTAGAACAGGTCAACTGATAGCAGTCATGGCCAGGGCAGACTTGAATAGAACGGTCATGGCTAGAACAGAACTGATAGCAGTCATGGCCAGGGCAGACTTGAATAGAACGGTCATGGGTAGAACAGGTCAACTGATAGCAGTCATGGCCAGAGCAGACTTGAGTAGAACGGTCATGTGTAGAATTGTCATGGGTAGAAAAAGGTCAACTGATAGCAGTCATGGCCAGGCCGACTTGAGTAGAACGGTCATGGGTAGAACAGACTTATGTAGAATTGTCATGGGCAGAACAGGTCAGAGCGGTCATAACACTCTTACCAGAACGATCAGGATTCTAGCTATGACCATGACTAGTCAGAGCGGTCAGGGCTCTAGAGCAGACTTGATATCTAAGTGAAGTTAGAGGAGCTTTTATGACTGCTCCAAGTTACACATGTAACCTGATTAGAGGTTATGTCTGCACCCCACTGTATATACATAATAATCGTATGAATGTCTATGCATTATAATTTTGACAACACTAAAATGTTATATTTACTTAAGAAATAATTTATAGCAGGTATATGGTTACTGGAAATTTAACCATGGGCTGAGCCTTTATATTCGAATTTAACCCAGAGCGTTAGCGAAATGTTAAATTTATTGATTGATTGAATATTGTTTAACGTCTACTCAGCAATATTTCAGCTATATCAAGACGAGAACAAGTTTGTTAATAAATAAATCTTTGGGGTATGGAAAGGGCCATGGGACGGGAAATTCTGACTGCCACTGGAAAAGTAGGGTGAAATCGTCAAGGGCGGGGAATTTAGCCTTGTAGCCGATAAATTTATGAATATAAATGCCCAGCCCATGGTTAAATGACAATAACCATATACCTTCCATGAATTGTTTCGATTCTAATATGACAGAAAATGGAGTTTTCCATTCTGAAGCGACCTAAGAGAGGGCGGATTTCCCGTCTCCATTGCTGTATGTGTCTATGACGTCACAATACACAATATGACGTTTTCAAACAGATGAAAGTTAAAAATTCAAATAGAAATCAAAGACAATACACATTTACGTGTCTGAATGGCACGATTTAGTTAAAACTGTTCTTAACCTTTATTTCATTCATAAACTAAGACGAACAAAATAAACATTGTTGTCTTTCATACCGTGTACTCATTTTCCGATACTATTTGCGCATGTGCGAAATATATGGTTATCGAGTATTATACTAGTTGACAATTTACAGGAGCCATGTTAGAATTTAAAATTACACCTGGCGTTTCAGTTCACAATGAACTTTTCTCAATCGAATGATGATGGCGTCTGAATTTGAAATATGCCACTAATTCACCAGCCCGATAGTCAGACTTGTCTGACATGAAAAATTACCCTGCGTTTTATTGAAATGCACTGTCTATATCAAACTTCTAACCCCTTAAAAATACTGAGGCTTCATACCGTGTATGGCACTTGGTGGATGTCCTAAGTACTGAATTTCGCCTCCCATTTTGATTTTGTTGGTAATGAGTACTTCTTTTTTGTCTACTTTTTGATTATGGATTTCCATATTATTTGATTTAAATGCTGTTGATGAGAGGTTACTCCTTAAAGCCCGTGTACAGCATTACCGTTTATTATACAAGTTGGGTATTTAATGTACTTCTTATTACAAAAGAGGTTTGTCGCTTAATGTACATCTTATAACACGGTAACAAAATGTTTAACACAACGGCAGTAGAATACCGAAGGAACAAAGCACAAGATTACACAAATCAAAGTCCAGAGACAAGGCAAAAGCAAGAACACCAAAAGACGGCACATGCCGACAAAACACATGAACATGAACACACAAAACATGAAATAAGAGATATCGGGAATTTCGATGTCTAATACTATACACTGAAATACAAAAAAAAAAATAAAATTGTACCAGGTAGTTGAAGACAATTTAGTCTTCTTCGGCAAAAAGAAACAATTTCAAAAATAATTTAATAGACATGGAATCGGCGTAAAAGAAAATATACTTGTTTCTTTACATTGGCGGATCCAAGGGGCGGGGGTTCCAGTGGTTGGAACCCCCCCTTTTTCTGGGCAATCATATATTTTTAATGAATATCCTAGTATTTTACTCAGAAAACCACCAAAAAATTTCGATATTTTCTTTAAATTCTATTTGGAACCCCCCTTTTTGAATTGCCTGGATCCGCGCCTGCAAAAACTATTGAGAACCGACCATTTAACCTGAAAAAAGGGGGGTTATACGGGTTTTTTTTTCTGGACAAAACATTTTTTTCACGTGCATCAACAAAATATATTTTTTCAAAATTAACATTTTTTTGGGGGGCAGTAAGCCTCCTTCAGAAAATTTTTTTTCAACATTTTGGCAGCCAAAATATTTTTTCATGTAAAATCAGCTCCAAAATATTTTTTTAGAAATAAAACATAGCCCCCCTTCCCCCTTTTCAAGTTAAATGGTCGGTCCCTTATCCAAGGTTTTTTTGGCATCTCGTTCATTTATTCCATGAGGTTCAAGAATGTTGAATTGATCTATCCAGAACCTCAATAATTTGTAATGTTACTTTATCAAAAGAATGGCCAGATAAGTTGACGGGTTAGAAGGACACTGCGATTTTTTTATATAAACGTAGCGGTGATTGTTCTATCTTAGAATGAAGGATGTTGATGCTTCCCCATAGTACTGCATTATACATATGTCAAGGTGTAAATGGAGTTTGAAGTCTTGCAGTTGCAATTGGCATAGACTGTGTATTCTTCCTTGGTCACCTCGCCCCTAAATTTAGACGCGGTGATCTCTGATTTGTAACACTTACAATTGCTGCGTCCGCAAGGTTTAAACACGCCTGGAATCGCTGGGGTATATTTTTGGTTTTGGACTTTACAAGAATGTAACGTAAACTCTTAGGTCACCGGAATGCCATTCCAAGTGGTTCTAGAAATATTATGTTAAAATAAAGATCTTTTTTAATCAGACTCCAATGTTTTTTTATGATTGATGACAATTTTCTCAAATCAGATGATAGATTGTAACCAGTTGGATTCTGAGATTTGTGGCATATATTTCAGGAAATTTTTTATCAAAAACACATTTCCCCCGAGGGAACCCCGGGGTATAGAAATAGGACCTAGTATCTCCGGCTTGTGGTGTATGACCCCTCCTAAACGGGGCTGACCCCGCGAGGGAACACGGGGATATAGAAATAGGACCCGGTCCGTGGTTGTGCGGGATCAATAAATACACAACCCATCTTTCGAATGGGATGTTAACTCAGGTCCACGTGTTAGAAGAAATGCCACGCTTCCTGGCCGTTAAAGAACCCTTGTAGCAAGCTCTTTTTTGAGTAATCCGTAGGTGATCAGCTACAAGGCTAAATTCCCCGCTCCTTTCGATTTCACCCTACTTTTCCAGTGGCAGTCAGAATTTCTCGTCCCATGACCCTTTCCATACCCCAAAGTGATTATTTATTACCAAACTTGTTCTCGTCTTGATATAGCTGAAATATTGCTCAGTAGACGTTAAACAATATTCAATCAATCAAAAACTCATCAAAATCTTAACACCACATTCTCGGCGTCATCTTAGTATTGTGATTTGATCGATTTCCTTTTTTTGTGTTCAGAGTGATATTGCATTTGTTTTAATGAAGTAATTTACATATTTTCCTTGTTATGACAATCAATGGTGAAAGGAGTTGAGTGTTTAAATCAAGAGTTGAATCATGCCACTTAAGGGGGTAGACCTGGGGAAGCCTAAAATTTTCCACTCGTTTAATTTTCTTAATATTTTCAGTATTAAAACTACAGATGTTCATGTCGACTTTCAGCAATTTTCAACAATTTTTACCGTCCGTTTTATGTCTAGTGGTCATCAAAGATACCCTGTTTCCTCATATTATTTGGTCCGTTCAGGACTTGATTGTGGTATATGAAATTGGCTCTAATTAAATTTGTATTTGATTTAATATTATTTCAAATGCAAAATTCTGTAGTTTAGACATGTGTGAAAGTAAGCATGAATAATGATAGGAAATTTAAGTAGTTTGAACTGAAATACATGGATGTTCTGAATAGTATAGGCTGAAATTTTCACTCTGTTTTGATCGCTATTAAAAACTTCTTGTAAGAAATTCTGTCGTTTAATTTTTGCCAAAAACTGAGAATAGAAAGAAAACTAGTATATGTAAGATATATTAAAATTTCAGAAAATTTTACCGTCCCCTTTTTTCTTAATTTAAAATAAAGTGGGTAAAAATCAATAAAATTGATGAATCTGTGCTTAAAATTACCTCCCTTGGAAGAAATCCAACTTTTATAGATTTTCATTATCTTTGGACAGAATTGCAAAAATGTAGAGTAAAATGCACTCATTATAATTAACTGGATGTTGGGTATTTGTGTTTATGACAAAATTGATATTTATTTGCTGTGTGGAAAAATTTTTACAATTTTAAAATTTTGATAATACCTATTGTAATGATTCTATTTGTTTGTGTAAGTAACAAAAAAGTGAAAAACAGAGTTATCTCCTCCTACCCCAGGTCTACCCCCTTAACCACATTAGGTATCTCACATTAGGGAGTGATGACCGGTAATATAACTACATGTTAGGCATTACAAAGACATGTAGTCTTCTTTTCATATTCCTGTGTATGTACAATTTTCCAATAGTCAAAATTCTAAAATTCTCTATTTTAGATAAGACTATTACCAACAGATGAGGTAACTGTAAATCCGTCATTACATGAAACACCAGGCCTAGGATCCTGACCAAAGCCACCTGACACAAACTGCAAACAGGGCATAATCCCAGAGTAGATTCTTGATCAGTCTGATAGGCTTAAATAAACTGCGAAAGTATCTCTTTTTCGTAAATTTTAATTAATATCTTCTAATCGACTCTCGAAAAGAATGTTACTTAACAAGTAAATGGTTAAATCCCTATAAATACATGGTAAGAATAAGGAAATGGAACAAGGTTTTCATGTTCTTCATCATGAAGTCACCATGATTCCTTCAATAAAGAGCAAATACTCCTACCTAATAGTAAGTTCCAGACGGCCCCTAGCATCGATTTGAACAGAATTCACTTTCTAAACGTTGAACAACTCCATATCCATGTATCCCTTCTGTCATTAATGCAGGCATAACATTTCGGTTACCCTTTAATCCGTAACAATATATAATTTAACCTTGAAAATTCCAGAAAACATAAAAAGATTCGCGTGGAGGTAATCTTCCCTACTTTCGTGGTTGAGAAAAATCCTTAAAATTTCCTTCACATATACTTTTTTGTCTAATCAGAAGTTTTAACTGTCTTTAAAAGTTTTCTTCCTGTAAATTTATTTAGATGTATTAATTTCTCCAGCATCACATTGACATGTCAAAAAAAAAATTATCTGACGGTCACAAATAAATGCTTGTTTATTTAAATGATTTGTGTCTTAAGACTGCATAATAGAATTTGATCGAAATAATTTCAAGGCAATAAAAACTAAATGTGAAATCTTTGTAAACCATTACATTGGTTTTATATTTGTGTAACTATTAACCAAGACACCAAAGCACTATGGAAGACCAGACAAAATGCACCAAGGACCTCCATTTACCATCATTTGAACACTGTGAAATAACAAAGGAAAAACTAATGTATCTTTTTTATTCTATAGATAGCGATGATTAATTGAGTTTTCTCATTTAAATAAAGGTCACAATGTGATTGTTGAAATAACAAAATACCGAATTACTGCTAATTACACAAAAATGTAATTTTCTGCATATGCGCATTTCGACAACTTATGTATCATCAGTGAAAATGAATGATTTCTTGTCACTATAGGAAGTGACGTCACAATATATCATCAAAGTCGTTGAAATGGTGAAAACAATATCCGCATTTAAAATCTTGGGTTATAACTGGTAAATCTATATAATAAAAAGTATAACTTTTCGACCGTCGGGAATATCAATAAAAATATCACTCGTGAAGACCAACGTAGTTAATTTGACATGTAACAGAACAAGGTACGCAACTAGTTTTATGCTTCTACGTTGTTCGGCGACCGTGATATTTTATTGATATTCACGACGGTCGATTGGTTATACTATAAATAATAAATTTTAAAGGATGTAAAAATATTTTTGGAAACAAATTTCTCTCCTCCTATTGATATGTGAACTTTTGACATAATTATCTATTCAGTGTTTTCACCTCATTAGCGCACATGGGGTCATGTATGCTTGATCAGTGCATGATAGGGAACATGCATACATTTGATTGGTTAAAGATTAAGATTATCGTGGGGTTATCAAATTACATCAAGAGCCAGAGCATGCGGTAGTTCAATAAAAAATTTTAATGGTGGAACATGTTGTCTAATTATTTCATGTAAAAATCTGACATTTATTCGTAAAACGCCGTTGTTTTGGTGAAAAATTCGTATTGGTGGAAAGGACGGTAGATTGTATTTAAGTGGAAGCATATATAGAATATGTAGCATCCAGGTAAAGGCGAACCATATTTTATTTAATTTTATCTTCATACATTTTCAAGTTTACATCTTTGGACAATGGTACGTCGTATTTTAGAACCGATTCAATAAATCTGTCCCCACCGTCAGTTTGTGACGTGTATATCTTTTGTCAGCTTCTGTGTTAAAGAAAACACAATGTCATCAAATTTTGAGGGCAACAAACAAACTATTGTACACATTCATACACAATGTAGCATTGTGTCATCGTTTTACAAAGGAAGTGTCAATTATTGATATAGAAGCCAACAATGAATCAGTCACAACATCACTGCATTTAATTGGTCAAGAAGTTCAGGTAGGGACACATTTATTGAATCGACCCTAATATTCGGTCACTCATTCGTGCGGAGGTTAGGAGATTTCGCTTTTAAATTTAGGGACGATGGGTGGTTTAATTTAGGTCTCGACGGCACGGACGTTCAGGTTGATTTCTATGGTTTGGGTGGCGGTGCGCTTCGGTCAGGCCCTAAATGTGTCCAAAGACGTGAACATATGAGCGAGTCGTATGGAGTCGTATTCTGTATGTTTGTTGCAGATCGGTGGGAACGATTTGTCACAAGAATCAGATGCAAAAAAGTTAGCACGTGACATCGTTTCTTTCGCCGATTACATCATTCATGGTTACAATATGAGTCACGTGATTATAGGTCAGCTTCTACCGATGTATTCCGAGGGGCGGGAAGCTGATTACAATGACAAGGTCATTGCTATAAATAAATATTTGGAGGAAACGGTCGTGAGCAGATAAAATATTAAATTTTGGCACCATCGTGGCATGTGGAAAAACACTCGCCAGTTATTGTTGAAGGAAGGCCGTAACATGGTTCATTTAAATGAGAAAGGTATGGCAATTTATACCAAAAGCGTCAGAGCGGCTGTTGGTAGTCCGTTACGGTCTTGAACAAAATCAGCGAACCAAAATAATATTTCTGTATCTCGATTGCTACATTTCTTTATATTGTCTTTTATATAACAGACTTACACTATTGTCAGCAAACACGATTTTATTTTCAATTACAATTCACACCTGTCATTTACACATGTTGATTTATACATTTAAATGTATTAGAGTTTCTAAAGGTTTACATACAGGATAACTGCTTTATCACTTAACAACATTCCACCACTATTTAATTCATAAGTATTAGAGAACTTTCATTAGTGCTAATGTTATTGCATCAAATACAATATACTACTGCATTATATAAGGCTAACGTAAGGCCTTTATTTATTAAATGGTGATACACCGTCAGTATATGGTTTTAGGCGATGGCAATGCCTTTATTATTACATGGTTTAAGGCAATGGTTATGCCTTTATAAATATGGTTTAAGGCAATGGTTATGCCTTTATAAATATGGTTTAAGGCAATGGTTTTATGCCTTTAAAAAATATGGTTTAAGGCAATGGTTATGCCTTTATATATATGGTTTAAGGCGATGGTTATGCCTTTATAAATATGGTTTAAGGCGATGGTTACGCCTTTATAATTATGGTTTAAGTTATTGGATATGCCTTTATGAATATGGTTTAAGGCAATGATTATGCCTTGATAAGTATTACTATAACATTATTTATATGCAACAAACCAGGCTGATCAATACATTATAAGGATTCAGTACCTAGCTTCATCTACAAGTCAAAAATAAAGTCTGAACATTACAGTTAATATATGCATAAATTATATACTTCACTAAAGTCTCTTCATGAATACTTATATAAATGTATCAAACAAGCATATTTATATATTAGTTACACTGAAAAGAGGTGGTCAGGTCATATTAAACAATGACAAAGATGCGGTCTGGTCAAAACAAACAATGCAAAATATCTGGTCAGGTCATTACAAAGAGAAAAATGCTACTCACAATGTACCTGTATTGCATGTATGCTAAAATCAAGAACAAGACCCAGAGTAAGGAGGCAAGCAGCACAAGGGACTTAACGGAGCATGACGATATCGAGGTTGTTGATACCCCTGTAATTAATACAACAGATGATACACCGCTTCAAAATGATGTGATGCCAAGTATATACAGGCCACCACAGCGTATCAGGCAGAGATGTGCACCTATGAACAATACCAATACAAACCAAAATGAACATACTAATCAATCACCTATTTGCATCATATGGCAAAATGAGGGTTACTTTTTTATGCAAATTTATGAATATTCATAGGCAGTTATACCACGTGACTATAGAGAAGTGCCTGAATTCACTTTTTCAATTACCAACGTTATACGGATAATATTATCTTTTTCGCCGTATTCGACTCTAATTTTACCTGCACAAATAAAGTTTCCGGCGCAAATTTCATGAAATAAATGTGAAATCTGTGTAAATGTTGACAAAATTGGGACAGTTTCATAAGGTCCTCATCAAAAACATGCATTTTTTAACATTCATGGGAACCTTTATTTCATTTCTGTTCTTGTAAGTAGGTATATCACTGAATTATTATCGTTAAACACTTGCAGATTCTTTCATGAAAAGTTGTTTACATCTTGAGATTACTTGACAATTTCAATTTCAAATCACAGATAATCGACATCTTGCAATATCTTGACAAAGACAATACTTCGCAATTCGCTTCAAATATTATTTCCTTCTGGGAACCTTGAATTTTTAAGATATTTTATTCGTTTGAATGTGTGGTGAAGGAGGGAAACGTAAACTGTATATTTTATTCATGTAAAACTGACATTTTTATAAAATGTCCGGGTCCTCCATGAAAATGTTTCATTTCTTTTCACAATGTATTTGATATATTGACGCCATTTTGTCTAGAAATGGCGATATATGCAAATGAGCAAAACGGTAAGATTTTGCCATATGTTCCAACAGCAGATGAAATTGCAGCCTCATTATTTAACCAGCTTAAGGGATCCGGTTTCCAACTCGCAAAAGACAATGTAAATGTCAATGATAATTATGTACAACCGAGTTCACACCAGGTTACAGTTGCAAATTTGAACACTCAGAATGGTGACTCAACAATTGCAGCGACCGCTTTCGAGTCTTCAGCGAACTCTACAACTTCAAACTCAGTACCATCAGCAGTTGGCCATCATCTTCATTTAAGTGACAATGTGCCATTGACATTTCAACCACCGGTGTCCGCAGATCCAAGCCTATTTCTTAACGCCGATATGTCAGCATTTCAGTCTAATTCATCAGGTACGAACAGTTCTGCAGGTCTACATAATTCGCCACTTGGCTTAGATGTACCATTATTAAAGAATTCTTTGCCGTTGGGATACCACGTATCTGATAAATTCAAAAATCTAATTTGGTCCGACAACTATGTTAACTTTGTAAATCTTTTGCCACAATTCATCACTGAAGAGGACAATTCTGATGTGCTGTTTGAGAACTCTAATTTTACCATTACAAAAAAGCAGAACAGTAAAAAGGAACTGGTCAATATTTATCAATGGTTCAATTGTTTTGATATTTCTATGTCCATTCATTTACAAAAGTTCCCAGAATCTGTATTTAATCTAATCAAATATGGCTATAATATTAGATCTATGGCTAAACAGTTTGGCTTTCAAGCTGTAAAAGCATATGATGAACATTTCCGTAGAGTTCGAAAAATGATGAGTTTCAATCGGGGTCAGATAAATGATGAACTGTGGCGTGCGGCTGCATTTTCAGTCAATGCAAATCGACCTTTTTCAAGTCCCAAATTCTCCAAATCACCATCAGCATGACTAAATAAACATAATGGGACTCTCTTTCAGAGAAGGGCCCAGCAACAGTTCCCAATGGGCTATTGCTGGGCCTTTTGTAGAACAGGAGTTTGCACTGATGAAAAAGTCTGCAGTCTTAAGCACGAATGTGTGTCCTATGGGAAAAAACATGGTACACTTACATGTTTAGGTCAAAACATATTCTTGGAAACACTAATGTTATTTGTGATCTTTTATCTCAGTTTTCTTTTCAGGAAGCTCATCGTATTGCTCCCTGGTTAAACCCAACACAAGAAGTGGTTCCATCTCACCTTTTGGAGATATAGTCAATAAGCTTTTAAATGCTTCCTTATCCGCTGCCACAGTTCAGTCATATTTTAGTTTGTTAGAAACATACAAGCAATTTTGCAAGCAATATTTTTATAAAGTGGATATTTTTCATCTACCCATATCATGATTTCACATTTTATTGCATATTTGTTTAACAAAAGTTTTAAACCAGCTACCATTGCATCATATATATCAGCAGTTAGCTATATACATAAATTGAATTCTTGGCAAGATCCAACAAATAAAAGATTTTAAAAGGCACAAAATTTGTGCAAACCAATCGATACTAGATTACCTATTACAAAGGATATTCTCCATCGTTTAATAAATGCCATTCCAACAGTTATCAATGGCCAGTTCAATCAGGTTCTTCTGAGAGCTATAATGACGATAGCATATTTTTGTTTTCTTCGGAGTGGCGAAATTGCAGTTAAGAATGTGAATGAATTGCATAAGGTTATTCAGATGGAAGACGTACAAATCGAGAGAAATTGCGAGGGCAATTATAATTTGAATATTATTATTAAGAACTATAAGCATTGTGATCTACAACCTAAAACCTTACTTTTGTCCTCATTAAAAAACAGTCCTCTTTGCCCAGTTATGGCATTGAAGGAGTACAAACAACTAGCAAAGAACAATACTGGTCCATTCTTTCAATTTAGTTGTGGTAGCCCTGTAAAAGCTAGCTACAGTTGGGGGCAGTCATAACTTAGAACTGTTCTAATGACTTCTCTAAGTTAACTTAGAACTGTTCTAGAACAGTTCTAGAGCTGCTCTAGAAAAGTGTTCTAAAAGCAGTCATTGTCAAGAACTGTTCTAAAAGCAGTCATGAAGTAGAACTGTTCTAAAAGTAGTCATCGAGTAGAACTGTTCTAAAAACGGTCATAACCTGTTCTAAAAGCAGTCATGGTCTTCCGTATGACTGCTTTTAGAACTGTTCCAAGTTACATGTAACTAAGAAAATGACCGTTTTTATGACCACTTTTAGAACTGCTCTGTCTTATGACCACTTTTAGAACTGCTCTATTTTATGACTGCCTTTAGAACTGTTCTAAGTTAACTTAGAAAATGACCGTTTGTATGACCGTTTCTAGAACTGTTCTACGTCTGCTCTAAGTTAACTTCAAGTTAACTTAGAATTGTTTCTAAGTTAACTTGGAGTTAACTTGAATGAGAGGTTATGACTGCAACCAACTTTATTTTAATTCTTGCTTGAGAAGCTTGCTAAACTTTATCAATCTGAACCCTCACTTTTATAAGGGACATAGTCTCCGCATAGGTGCGGCCACTTCAGTGGCCATTAGGGGTGTTCCACTATCAGTTATTCAGCATATGGGTAGATGTAAATCTAATGCATTCCAACATTATATAAGCTCAACAATTTTTAAACAATGGTATTGGTCAACATGGCTTGCTCTACCATCATTAATTTTGTCAGTTGAAGGGGTCAGCATGGCCTGCCCTTCTCGTGCTAGATGTGAAAGTTTTGATTGTTAATAATAATGTTTGTGTATATAATTGTCATGAATATAAGGTTTTGAAGGGGTCAGCATGACCTGCCTTGCTCATTTTTTAAAGGTAGTTTAAGATATTTTTGTTAAAATTCACAAAATGAAGGGGTCAGCATGGCCTGCCTTTCTCATAAGAAGTATCCTTGACCAGGTTTATTGAAGTTTTTGTTACGACTCATTCAATGAAGGGGTCAGCATGGCCTGTCCTTCATCTGTTATTAGTCAAATATGGTTAATGTAAATTTATTATAATTATTGTTATAATGTTTGTGTTTTCTCTTCATTATCATTATTGAGTTTTATCAACATTGCATGTAAAATTGTTCAATATATTTAACTGTTCTCGCCACAATATAGCTGAAATATTGCTGAAGTTGGCGTAAAACATCAATCAATCAATCAATCAATCAACATTGCATGTTCTCTTTTTATATGTAGATGAGTTGAAGAGGTCAGCATGGCCTGCCCTTCTCTTGTTTGCAGAAAATATTGAAATGCATAGCTTAATTTTTATGGTAATATTTTCTTATTATTATGGTGTTTGCAACATACTATAAATATTTTATTTTGAAGTCACAAACGAATTTTCTTTAAGGAAATACCACGCTCCCCACACACTCCATCGATGAAACGTAATACTTTGCAAAATGTCACGATTTTGCAGCATCTAAGTTGATCTTAGTAAGCAAGTGTGATATAATCATCAAATGACAACAAGCAGAGTATTGCATAATAGGAGGTTATTATAAAATTTAATAACAAAACATCACTTAACAAACTTAGCCTCCCACCAAGATGTCTACATGTAAGGACGACAATAGGAAAGGACGTTAATTCTAGTTATTTCACCAATACCAAATCATATGCATATAATCACCTTTTTCTTGTCTTTCGTTGTAGATAATTATGATTTAATTCTACAAACATTACAAAATTCGGTTACCGCCTGATTATTATCTCTTTAGAAATGATCCTTTCTTGAACGCAAAACGCCCAAAAACAGGTCTGCCTCACCTCTTCAGTTATGATCAATTATAGGTGCGGCTTTCTAGATAAAACGTAACTGATGTTGCAATTAAAACTTGTAATACCGTATTAGCATATCTAGAGTTGTACATATTAGAAATTGTTTTGCGTGATTAATATTTGATTATAAAACAATACAATCAGATATGAATGCAACAAAGGTCCATTATTTCGGTATAAATTTTGCTGACGAGTATTAATGTAAACGTTTGTAATTTTGAGTAGGCAAATACGTCTCCAACATGATTCTGAGGTTTTCAGTCCTTACAAATTTATATACTTTTAACAAACAACTATAAAGTAAGTTATTCAATATAAATGCAATTCAAGATTTTGACATGCAGTATAACTGAACACAAATTTGGAACCTCAACACCTTAAATTATGCATATGTAAATAATATCATAATCATGTATCATGTGTAAATATTAAGTAGCAAAGTCGACTTAAAGTTAGTTTCTGAGCACACTCCACTGGCTAAATGAAAAATATGAATTTAGAATTTTTTCATTTGAACATCCCTAATAAGTAATGAAGGGATATGGAGTAAACAACGTCTCCAATAATACATGGTAAACCAAGCAGTGGAACAACACCCTTATTGTTATTATTCATCTTGAAGTCACCATGAGACCTTTAACAATGAGCTTTGCTCATACCTCATAGTACGTTCAAAACGGCCCCTAGCACCCGATTGAACGGAATTAAGTGGGTTCGCTACTCCATTTGAAAATAAATAGGATTTCAAATAAATGTGATTTTTTGTTAAAAGATTAAAAAACAAGTAATTTAAGTGAAAAAAATTGATAGGGTGATGATCTCGGTTTGAGATTTAAGTGATTGAAAATTTGGCGGGAAACTGAACTCATCGGATTTTTTCATAGGATTAACATTAGCCAGGTTTGATCAGAAATGAATGTGAGATAATAAATAAAATCTGATAAAATTTTCGCAGAATGTTCATAAAGATGTATAAAATGAAATTATGAGAAAAAATAAGGGGTCCATGGGCAAAAATTATAATGCTTTTAAATGGATAAAACCAGAGAATTCCGAAAATCTGACAGAAATCCCAAAAACATGAGGAGCGAACCTCCTCAATTGCTAAATTTCGAGCAACGCTATATCCATGTTTATTTTGGCCATGGATGCAGGATATATAAACTTATACAATGTTACCTAATTACATGTAGGTGCGTGGAGGTTTTTTTTAAAGCTGCGCTTATAATTTATGGAAATTATGGTTCAGACATAATTTAAGGCGTAGTTTAAAGTAAGATCAATATTCTTCAGAACACTTGACCAATTTTTTGTAAATTCAGTTGGCATATTTTCATTTCAAAACCATTTTCAACACCTGAAAATATATTTTTTTCAGATCTTCACGTTTGTACGGTTTAATGCAGTCCACCCTTGAGGACAGTTAACCGAGATATGTCGATCAAGCAAACGCCAAAGTTGGTCATAAAACTGTTTAAAGTGACACCGAGCAACATTTGGTTGACCACATTATTTACATGAATAGCATTGGCTATGGCTATTCAAAATCGGAAGTTCAATACTTGGCAATACTCTCTCTTCCATAAATTACGGACATAACAAGATCAATCATTAAGTGATAATAACTTTCATTCTTTGTATGGAAATCAAAGTATTTAATTGGTTACGAGTACTTCCGATCACTTCCGTAACTGAGTTTTATTAGTCAGTAAAACTACACCAGTACGTGATTTTTGACAACGACAAAAGTAAACAAAAACGGCGGAGTAATCTAGACAAAGAGATGATGCACCATCCATGGTTTTCATTAAGAAAACTTGCCTGAAATTTAATTCTGTTTACGGAAATGTAATTATAAGTATAGAATGCAATATTTTGTAGTTTTATTGTCATGTATAAGTGTGGCACTAACGCGCTTCGTTCAAAATATGCTTCGATCTACGCTTTTACACTCCAATAAAGCTACAAAATATTGCATTCAATTATTAAAAATGTAAATATAATCTTGTAATGGCATGTTTCGTCTGTGGCCGAATTTGTCTGTCAGACAACTTATAATCCGGAAATATTTTGAAAATTGAACTTCAAATTAAATTACTAGTTTTTCATTTAATATTCTCTTTGGACATTTCATAAAATATGTTTTTCATTGTTAGCTAATATCACAAGTGAGTTTATTTATTTATTCTTTCATTTAACATTTCGTTTAAAAGTGAGTGAGAACCGAACCGCCAGTCAAAAGAACGAACAATCTGTGGAGAACAGCAACATCAGAAACACTAAGAAACAGGGACACCACTTGAGTACAGGACAAAAAGGGAAAACGAAGACACATATAGAGATGAACAACGCGGACCCAATAAAATTCATGGGTGAGATCAGGTGTACCGATAGAGTAAGCATTCCCTGCTTCTTAAAAGACACCTGTCGTGTTAAACATGTCAGCTCCGGTAGTAAAGTCAAATCCGATAGAGGAAAAACAAACTTTAGTTGTAAAGGGAAAGGTATGTTGTCATCTGGGAAACAGATATCCCATAGCAATCAACAAGATCGTGATGTCGACCGTAAAACTTCTGTAGAGATGACTTTAAGTCTTTGGCATTGTACCCTTGCTTGAATAGTCTATTTTGAAGCAACTGAGCTCTATCAAAGAAGTCATTGTATCGACCACAAGCCCTTGAGTAGCGAGAGAGTTATGAGATGTAAACTCCATATGCTGGTGCTTTTGGAATGTTGCTACAAAGATATGGATGTTTACTATTTGAAAAGTGAAGTAATCGCGTTTGTCATACAGCCTAGTTTTTAGTGTACATTGTTGTCAGTCAAGGATTGAGGCCGATGTGGAAGTATCTGGTAATACCCTTAATTTCAAACTCTTTTGGATAAATAAGATGAAGAAAAACACCAAAAGCGAGGGTTATTTAGCAGAGATGGGTCCGATTACTTTCCTCAAATTACATTAAATTACAATTACTTTCCAAAATGTATGATTAAATTAAATTAATGATTACAGTCCGATTACTTTCCTCAAATTACATTAAATTACAATTACTTTCCAAAATGTATGATTAAATTAAATTAATGATTACAGCATTTAAAACATGATTAAATCAAATTAATGATTACATTGAAGAGTAATCATGATTACATCTGATTACATTGAATTCTTGAATAATTATGATTAAGAAATTGCAATATCTTTTTTTTGTTCTTTTCTAACTAAAAAAGAACTTAAGTTCTGTACTTCTTGATTCAGTATTTTCCCCAGTATTTGATATGAGTTTGGTATATGCCATTGGTGTTAACCTTTAAGAAGAACTATGTTGGAGAACTCTCTCATAAATGTTTTAATAATGGGAGATTTTGCGTGACAACCTTTATCAGGCGTTTCCTTGTGATAAAAGGATAACATTGAAACAAAAATAAGTAATGAGGTTTTACCATTATCAGACCAATTACCTAAAACAACATTAATTAACTGCTTTTGGTGGCTTCTATTGTCATATTGTGTAAATAATAATTGTTTCCAGTATAAATGAAGCGTTTAAATAAACATTTTTGTATAAAAATAACAATTATTTCTTAAAATATTGTATTATTCTGCAAATGTTGGAGATTTAGGGAGATTTTTTCTCTTTGTATGAGATTTTTGTCTCCCACGAGGGAGAACCTTAAGTAGGAGATTTGATGAGTTATTGGGAGTCTCCCTCGCAATTTGGGAGGGTTAACAGGTATGCATATAAGCACAACTACTCCGTGCCCCCTTATTTTCAATTCTTGGTATGGCTTCTGTAAATGTATATTTGATTATTTTTCATACAATCAAATAGTTATACATGTACATGTATAATAATGCCTTAAGGGACAAAACAAACTAATTACTTTCTACCTGTCAACTCAAAGGTGACATAAACACTGATTAAACAATAGATTGTAATTTTGATTAAAAATAAACAAAAACTTAATTATGACCATAACTATACTTTAATCAGGAATAAGTTCTTAACAACTTTATCTATTTGTGATATGATTATTTCCATGTGATAAAATTATAATTTGATCATGTAGTGGTGGATCCATTGAAGGGGGTTCCAAAGAAAAATTGACCAAAACAAATTAGAAAAGAGAATGAATGGAACAACTATGCAATATTTGCAAAATCTCTTGTCAAAGATGAAGTTATATTCTGAACTCAATCTGAAGACACATCCTTTTGACAAATTAAGAATTTTCCAACCTTTTGGCATTCATGATTCAATCTGTCACAAAGTTAAAATGCCATTGATTTTTCCTTTATGTATTTGTGATCAAATTTGTGAAAATATATCAAGTAAAATTTGCTGATCTTACATACAGTTTCCCCTAAAGAATATTTTTGTTCATATATATAAAAAGAAAAATACTTCCATTTACACATTTTTTTCAATTATGTTACAATTGTTAGATATTTTTGAGAATTATTTTTGTATGAAAAGAGCCATGATTTGAGATTTTAATATTTCAATTGTAATCAGAATGTAAGCATAAAGTAATCAGGATTACAGGCTATTTTTGAAAGTAATTGATTAAATTAAATTGCATGTAATCAGATATTTGGCTGATTAATGATTACACTGATTACTTTGAAAAAAATGTAATCGATTACAGTCGATTAACGATTACAATTACCCCATCTCTGTTATTTAATGATGAAATATCATTTAAAGAACGGAAGCTGAAATTCCTCAATTTATTTCTATTGTTCAAAATATGTTTGTCACACTGGAAGCCGGACAGAACTGTGATGTATCTTTGGACAATTATATGTTTACATAACAACTGTTATTTTTGTATTGTAATTCAGTTTCGATCTTAGATGCGGAAGTATCCAGACGCCACAAAACATAAGTAAGAATTTGGATGACCGTATATGTTTTTTAAAGTCGGAATTTACACGGCTAAACAACCAAAGAAGTGGTCTCTAATGAATATGCTTTAAAGTGGAGTCATTAACAAAATACATGTACTACAAAGAAATCGAAACAATATTAACAAAAAATGCACGTGTTTCATGACAAACCAAACAGGATATACAATATCGATGAAACTGGGCTACAAAGTGAACATTCTCCTCCCAAAGTGTTAAGTGACAAACTGACAAACCTTAGTTAATTACATCCCAAAGAAAACAAACTGTAACCGAAATAGGGTTTAGAAATTCCGTGGGTCAGTGTATGGCATCCTATTATATATTCCCAGAGGAATGTGTTTACAGAGATTTTCTAGATGACATGCCAAATGGTTCTGCAGTAGAGTTTTCTGACAGTGGCTGGATTAAAAGTGGATAATAGGTTTACAGATCATAAACTGTTGAATACATTTCAGAACTTTTATAATAGATATTAACATTTGATATATAAATATGGCGTTACTCTAAAAGCAGCTTATTACTTAGTGTATTTGTCATCATTGTTTTTAGGAACATCTTGTTAAAAATGAAAGAAATTGATTAAAACCCAGAAAACTTGGACGTAACTTACATTCTATACGTAATAGAGGATATCTTCAAGTTATACAGCTTGAATCCGTTACATTAGCTCTTAGATCTAGTGACGAGAAAATTTGACTGGCCTCTCATTGATACTGCCAATGGCTACTGAAATATATGATGATTCTATACGAAACCATTCGAGAAGTTCTGAGTTTTTGTTTTTCTACCGTAGTGCGACAGTGTTTTACCAGCAGAGCAGGATCTTTGATCTAGCCAGCAGATTAGTGACCAGTGCCTTGTGGCCCATTTTTCAAAAATACGTACTGTCATTTTCTCTTTTTCAAATATTCTGGTCAAGAGTTAGTAGTGTGCCTTTATTAGGTTTTATTTGTATGTTTATTAAAGAATAGGAAAACGGGACAGAGAAAGGGGAGGCTTTGGTACTCATAAACCGGTTTAAACCTATCGCTGGCTTTAGCTATTGCTGATACCCAATCCTGCTGTCCTTAGTTCCTATCGTTGTTTACGTTTGGTGTTTATTTGTGTTTTCCTGTGCAGTTTCGAGGCAGATTTTGGTATGTGATTGTACTTTTCAGCTATTGTAGATATTTCCCGTCATCGTTATTCCTTTTTATTTTATACAAGTTTTATGTATATTCGTTTCATGCTAAGAGATAAAAATAGAATTGCAAGAATACCCCATTAAAATGTCAAGGTCAATTTTCATATAAGGATGGCTAAACCCATCATTAAAGAAAATTCTGATTTTGTGTGAAAAGAATAAATTACACAGAAGAAGCTGTGAAGAAACTATCAATGGTAAGATAGATTACCCAATAATTATTAACTTTCAATTTTAATTCAAAAATAACAGATAAAATATGCATACAATTTAAGTACCGCAAAAAAAAGTCTTAGCTGCCATGACTTTACCTTACATTAGTGCTTTAGAGCTTCATTTATTAATAAATCCTCTGTATTTAAACGGTACACTCATGAGACACGCATGAACATTTTTGACTGTTAACAAGTGGACGGATATAGAAAAAAAATAGCTGAGAATGATTATGAGAAGGGTGTCCATTTTGAAAAAAAAATACCGGTATATCATTATATTTTATTTTCAATTGCAGTGAGCGTTGTGACACAATGTAAACACAAAGTGAATTTCATGGTAGTTTAGAGCACGAACATTTTTTTCGATTTTAAATAATTAATAACATCAGATACTGGACTTTTTTATTTGATATAACAGGATAATTATATTTAAAGAATTAAAATCAAATAGTACAGCGTGGTAGAGTGAAGCATACCGCGACATGAGACTGATAAAAGGCGGACGTACAAATGTATTAACTTTAACTCCATGAAGAGGGAGAGAGACAGAATAAGAGTTGATTGTATTGTCGGTGATGTTTTAGGACTGAATTAATAAAATTTTAGTGATAACGAGATTTTTGGCCTAACTAGACTTATATCAGCTGTATAATATGCGTTTTACAGCATTACAAGAGTGTTTATGTTGCATTTTAGTATTGTTCCATAGATGCATATTGCATTGCACTGATTTATAAGCCATGAATGTACCATATTTATGTTAATTTCGTATCATCTGCGGACGTTTTCCTCATAAATATGTCTGACTAGCTATTGAAGCACACCTAACATTATTATTTCAACGATAGATCTATAAGAAATTACGCCAGTTTAGGATTGACTTAAAGACTTTAGATAAAAAATAATGATATATACAAAAAGACTGGATAAATCTTTTTGTGAATATGACAAAATATTTTAAATATAAAAAAAATATGTCATTGAAAAACCGGAATATCTATCAGGGGAATTCTGCAAGCTATAGTCATTGTGTCTGTTTGTATCTTAAAAGGGTATATTCTGCAGTTTATTTCATTTTTTTTTTATTTCGAAACATGCAGAAATACTAATATTAAAATTTGTCATTTGTACGTATTGAGTGCATGTGCTGATTTTTTTTCGTTGATTTTGGTTAAACTTTATATGAAATTATACGCCAAAGAAGAACCCAACAGTTGACTCTATCAGTCTGTTTATCCTGGACATTTCCTAATTTTATTTTTTTTTCAGTTGTCTCGATTTGTTTTGCTCTGTATCGCCATGTTTTTTTAAAATTTGAATCTGATTTTGTTTTCGGATTTCTCATTTGCAGGCGATTATGATAAATAACAAAAATAACATGCCTTATTATATAAATATTTGTTGCTTTAGTAGCAATGCAAATCAAAATTCAATTGACTATATTAATTTTTTGGAAGTTGTTTGAATTAAAATATGTGTGTAAACTACATTGTCTGTATAAACATAAGCAGTAAAGCAGTATAGTCTGTGATCGTATAACGTCTTGTCAATGACTTCAACAAAATGTTTCCGTAGGAATTGTTTAATGACGTTGCAAGAAAGCATGGATTCATACTCAGCAAATGACGTCAGTACATTGTCTTGACATAAACACCATATAAGGATTCGTCTCGAAACGCTGAAAATGCTCGCCATAGGCTCGCATTTTCCTGCGTTTCTAAGATTGCGTTTATGTCATTGTAATTGTCTATGAATACATTTCAAAATTTTTATAATGGTCATAAACATTAAAATTACAAATTTTAGCGTTTCATTCAAACAGCTTATACATTTGTATATATACCTATATATGATTAAATTTAAGTGCATTTTTCTCATCCTGGCTTTTTGCAGAAATATTGTTAAAAATGTAAGAAAAAAGATACAAAATCAAGAAAAATGGGAGTAACTTACATTCTTTACATAATTTGGGATATCGAGAGGATATTCTGAAGAAGTAAATAAAGAACAGTAAATGAGAACCAAACATTCAGTTAAACGAGCAATCCTGACATCGGAATCACAAAGATTCAAGTACAACTAAGGTGTATACGGGACAGAATAGAAAAGTGAAGACATTTATACAGGTGAGCAACAAGGACCCAACAGGCCTGCCCCCCCCCNAACTTTCTGGGGGTTTTTGAAGGGAAATCCTCATGGAGGCTCCACAAATCAAAAGTTGAAATTTCAAATAAAACAATTAAACAGCTAAGAAATAGTTGGATGTAATGAAGAAACACATAAGAACACTATAAACAACAAAAACATACTAAAAAGCCACTATAGTAAAGTTATAAGGAGTTTTCTTTTTTGACACACAGAAAACCCCATGGAGATTTTCAAAAGTTGGCAGGCATGACCAAATTAACACCATTTCGGATCAGATGGCCTGAAGATTTTACACACACATACAGGCCTTTCACTGATACTGCCGATATCTACTGAAATATAAGATGTTTTATTTTTCAAACAAAACCAACAAGAAGTTTTAATTTTATTTTTTTTTCTGTAGTGCAACAGTGTTTCAAAAGGAGACAAGACCCTTAGAATCTAGCTGACATATTATCGGCGAACACACCTTTAACTAATTTTCAAAATTAAGTTTGTAAATTCTCTCCCTTTTACAGCAGTTTTCCTATTAGTGAATGCGCTCACAATTTCTACAGGCAGTAAAATAGAGTAGAAAGGGTCACATAGCCATCTATTGTATTTGTCCTGTATATTGGCCAGTTTCCCGGTTGTCAATTTCAACAGGAAACGAGTCAAGTTCACCTAAATAGTTTTTTTTTTCATTGGAATGGCAAATCAAGGATAAATATGAATTTTCTGTTATGAGGTTAGAAATTAAAATTGTATTTAAATGTAGTCTACATAATTTTGTCCTTTCTCTTTATTCTTGATAACAGTTGGTTCCAATACCTAATAAAAGTTCAAATGTACTTTATTTCTGGGTAAATAAACATCAGGTAAATTGGCACCGAACCAACTGATGTAAAAATTGTCATACGGTGAGCTTTCTACATTTAAGATCGAACTGCTATTAAAAAACCTATTTCATTATCTGGAGAGTTACCAAAAATCCTTTTGGGAATGTTAATCAACTTTATGCATTCACTAATGGGAAATTTGTTGTATAATTGTGGTCATGGTATAAGTTATCTATCTTTACTGGATTTGTTTATGTTTATCAAATGTTTTAGGGAAACGGCATAGAGAAAGGGGAGGTTATCTACATGTAAACTGGTTTAACCTTACCCCTGGCTTTTGCTGGAGCATGTACCAAGTCCGGCTATTCTAATATGAAAAAGAAAGGAAATGGTGTAAATGACTAAATACCGAAGTTACTGTGAAATTAAATGTGATAGCCTGCAGTTTAGGGGGGTTGTACATATTTTGAAATAATGTTAATTATATTTTTAATATTTCAGATTAGCTATTTCTGATTAATTACTGATAGTAATTAGTAATATATGATAGTTATTTATAGTTTTATATTTGTATATGACATTTCCCGACTTGGACCATATGACAGTGTTGAATTCTTATCTTCGGTTCGGTATTTTCCGTTTAACGGGTGGTTAAACCGCAAGTCTTTTCTGCAATTTCATTGGGTAATTTCCTTTCGCGGTTTTATTTCTTTTCTTTGTCAGACCACAATTGAATTTGGAAGGAGACGAAGGTGTTTTTGTTCGTCCCAGTATTTTGTTGAACTTTATATTCTTGGAGTAAACTTATTTCTATCTCAGGTCAGTTTTCTTTTCTTGTTACAAGTAACAATTTCCACAAATAATAATGGTCCAGATATTTAATATTTTATGCAGTTTGAAAGATCGGAGTAAATGAGTTTGTATGAGATTTAAACATGATCGTAGTTAAAACTAGTATGTCAATTGTTCGATGAACAATTGATAGGTCTATCCGGAAGTTGTGCCATAATGCTCTCATTTCAGATTAACCGATTAAACTAAGACACTATATATACACTTGGCCATAAGTTAAGGACCATCCGATTTGAAAGTTTATTTCAAAGTCATATTTTTAAATTTTGTTTTGCACTTTCGCATGTTTGGTGTTCTAAGCATAATGCATTGAAATGCTATCTTAGTTTTTGAAAGAAGGAGAACAGCACTGCAAACATGCTTAATGAAACATCGTTACTTCAAAGTTGAACTATCCTTGTTTACCAAGGTAATCACAAAGAGTGAAAATGATTTCTTTGTTCGGAGCAATGGCTATTTTGACGTTGAAATCTGACAAAATGTGTTTTTATTGATTAATTTTCTTTAACATCTGTGCAGTTTTGTTATTGGAAGTGTGCCAAATTCATGAAATGTTATGGCTTAATTATTGAGGTGCATTTCATCAAAATTCCATGAAAACTTTATTTGAAGTGTTTTAAAGTTATCCTTACAGCAAATTCTGCGCATTTTATCATTATTTAAGGTAATTGCTTCAAAATTTCATTAATTTTTACAGTGTAGATAAGAAAATATTGATAAATGAAAATTGTCATTTTTTGTAAAAATGGGAAAAAATGGAATATCCGTTTTAAACGAGTTTCAAAATTCCAATTCTTTTATGGTAATCTTTGCCTTTATGAACAAAACAAAATTTTCCATCCCATTTTATGCAATAGCAAATGTCAGAACTAACGTCAATCGCATTAAAGAAATTTTATGTCAAAAATGCAATTTTGAAGACCAAAAAATGTGTCACTGTGGCTTCTGTAGAGTAGATAAATTCAAAAGATTACTTTTAGGAAGTTCAATGCAACAACAGACTTTAGAACAATGAATTCCTAATCTTGCCATTACTTGACCATTTCTTGATAAATAACGCTTCAAAACTGCATTAAAACAGATTATCTCCCCTACGTGAATTGATTACGTATGCAAAGGTTCAAAAATACTGTTTCCGTCTTGAATGTGTGTTTATTTCGACAATATGAAATTTTCATTTTCTGATAGCCGGATTTTCCATAAGAAATCGTACATTTCAGTGAAACTTGTATTCTTGCATTCAACACCCATTTTACACCCCATTTTTCAAATAGCAATGGAATATGCATTTTTGTGTGTGCCTAGTGTACCTCAACGATTATTTTCTTGTAATTTGAATAATTTCACCACAAAGCAATTTTCAAACATTTCTTGAAAATTATAATACTAAATTTACTATTTAAATTTCAGCTCAAATTGAAATATGGGTGGTCCTTAACTTATGGCCAAGTGTATATATACCTTTAATATGTACATTTATCAATATACATTGACGTAAAACGAAAGTTTTTGTTGTCCATGATACTTTGATATTGACCTGATTTTGAAAGAAACATCTTCCTGTGCTTTTTTGTATTTAATACATTATTGTTACTACAATGGTATTAAGTGACAAGCAAAAGAAAACCGGAAATCGATTGTCGAAAATCAGTTTTTGGTCAATAGGTTCCAAACTGTTGGTTTAATCACCCTTTCCTTTGCTACAAATGTAGATCGTAACAGGACACACATTTTCTCCAGCATTTTTATCTACTATCTATTACTGTTTTTGAATACATCCAATAGCAATGTCTCATATCAAAGTTCAAAGTTTTGTAGCAATAACTCGTATCACCTACACATGTTTGTTCAACGCAAAGGCCTCATATCAATATATAGGTGGCCTGAATTAATTGGACCGACCTCTCAATTGTTCTTGGAACAACTGTGGTTCTAGTTTTATCAGCTTCGCTGAAGTTTTCATCTGAATGTGCACGGCAAACAGTTGAAAATATTATATAAACACATTTTGCAGAACAATGATTTTAACACAAGAAAAATTTGTCTGTTTTAATACTTACTAGTTTTATGGCAGATTTATTGAGTGCATACGTTTTCACAATTAAAAGAATTTATTTAAGAATGTGTTGAAAGATATTTTTCAATGTTGATAATTTTGGTAAATGAAAAATTGGGCAGTTATTTTTTTTATTTCATGATTTTCTACAAATTGTATTATTTTTATCTCAAAAATGTGCAGATGGTCATACAAACTGTTACACAAGGCTTCGTCCATTTTGCTGCCATTGTTTTTATTTTTATCGCTGTACCATGTTAGTGTTGTCATACATGTATTAGTGGCTGGGTTACAGAAAGTTCAAATGTAAGACACTAGACTTCACCGGGCAAAAGACCTCATCGGGCAACAGACCTCATAGGTCAAAGAACCTCATCGGGCAATAGATCTAAGTGGTCAATAGACTCCATCGGTCAATAGACCGCACTGGTCAATAAACAGACCGCACTGAGCAACAGACCTCATTGGGCAATAGACATGCAGGGAAATGAAAATGCCACTAGTTTGTCTATTGTTCGATGAACAATTGATAGGTCTTTCTGGAAGTTGTTCCATAATGCTCTCATTTCAGATTAACCGATTAAACGAAGACACTATATATATAAACCTTTAATGTGTACATTTATCAATATACATTGACGTAAAACGAAAGTTTTTTTTGTCCATGATACTTTGATATTGACCTGATTTTGAAAGAAACATCTTCCTGTACTTTTTTGTATTTAATACATTATTGTTACTATAATGGTATTAAGCGACAAGCAAAAGAAAACCGGAAATCGATTGTCGAAAATCAGTTTTTGGTC
>MJUU01017500.1:81873-96567 GCA_002080025.1 Modiolus philippinarum | reverse complement strand
TTTTTTTTTACATCAGAAAATCTGAGGAGGAGGGGGATAAAATAGGTAAAATATTTTAACTAAAGCTGTATATAAAAAATGTTAACTTTTGTTTGTGCTAGGATAACCCATCCATTTATATTTTAGGGACGTTTCCAATAGATACCACCAAAACTCGTCTACAAATACAAGGTCAGACAATTGACCGTAGTCTTACCGAACTTAAGTATCGTGGCATGACCCATGCCTTCCTCAGAATAGTCAGAGAAGAAGGAATACAGTCTCTTTATTCTGGGTAATTATCATGATTATATACAATAAGTCTTGGATTATTTTGTCAAAGACATAAATTTAGTCATAATTTATTTTTTTTTTTTTATGTTAGAACAATTGTCAAAGCATTATAAACTTTTGCAAGAAAAGATCATTAGTTTTGTTGCTGAATACTATTAATTAAAAAATCATGTGAATACATATCATTTGTCATTAGCCATGGTAAATCTATGCAATGAAACAAATTCAAAATCATTTATTCAAACATAATGTGACAGTCATGATCAGAAAAATAATCATCACATTAATATTAAGGTACCAGACCATATAAGAATGCAGGTGTTTATTACAAAATATATGTCATACAGTAATGAATGATTGGCTGTATTACCAATAATATATTTTACTGTTAAACTTGAATTATCAGAATCCTGTCAGCATTGAATATTATTTTGTACAGAAAGTGTCCTCAGTTTACATATGTTCAGAATATGTAGACCTTACTGTATGTTAAGCTCCTACAGTTATGCATGATTGCAGAGATATCAAAAATGACCATAGTTTGTAAAAAAAATAGAGATACACTGTTCGTTTGTATAATTCATGATTTTTTAAAACATGCCTCATAAAATATTTTCAGAATTGCTCCAGCATTACTAAGACAAGCATCTTATGGGACAATTAAAATAGGTGTTTACCACACATTGAAAAGAGCTATTGTCCCAAACCCTGAAGGTTAGTTACGTAGTTATAACATTACATGTAGTACATTTTGTATTTATGGTTGGCCTCATGAAATGACCTTCCATAGAAAGCCACATATTATCTGCATTTGTAGACAATCCACAGGTTGATTTTGGCCTTGAAAATCCTGGGAAAAAACAGTTCTTATTGATAATGTACTGCAACTTTGACTGACAAAGTCCAAGTGGAGATCAGTTATATTAGATATTTTGTAACTGTAAATTGTTATTTTCATAGTTTATTAACTACACAAATCCTTATTTACTTTATTTTAAGCCTTCTAGGAAATATAAGCTCAAACACCATGAACTTTGAAGAAAAATAACAGTGTTTTCATCACCCAGGAAGTTCAAGTGCAATGAAAATATCACAAGTTCAGTGAAAACTGTGATATCCTTGTTAACATTTTATTCGATATTTCTATGTCTTCCAATTCCTATAAACCTTTGTGGGATAAGATGATAGGACACTTTAACCTCAATTTCTACATCTTTAGCAAGATAAATGAGTCAATATAAAATAAATAGCTCATTGTCTTGATTGTCAACTATATCACATGCATGACATGGTTTGTTTACAGTAATGGCAATGAATGAAATATTTGCAGTAGTGACCTGAAAACAGCATTTTTTGATGAAGAGACACTTTCTTTTTATAACTTAAGAATTTTTCAATTTTTATACGACCGCAAAAATTTTGCGGTCGTATTATGGTATGGCGCTGGCGTCGGCGTCGGCGTCTGTGGACAGCATAACTTTAGTTCTAGTGAACGGATTGTTATCAAATGACAATCTTCTGGTAGAATNGAGTTATTTTTTTTGTTATGGCTAGCATTGCCTGTCTAAAATCTTGCATTGAAATGATAAAATTGATTACCACTCAGTCAAAAGAACATTCCAAAGGAAGTTATAAGTATTGAAAACAGAATGTGGCAAAAACCTGATGATTTTCCTGGATGACCTTTTTGTCTGTACGATAGGCCATAAAGGACTGGAAAACCGAATTTCCACCAAATTTCAATTATATTTTGCAAAGACTGAAATAAGGTTTCTGCAGTGCACATGAATAAGCCTTAGAAATCTAGCATTTTACTTCCTTGATTGTAAAATTACACAGAAATAGAAATTCAAGTTCAAAGATGCAGGGTGACTTTTACAAATCATAGGCCAACTCATAATCACTTTTGGCATCAACTTTGGGTGACAACAGGGCAAAAATTATTACATGATTGTCCTAAATTGTGAGATAAATAAAAATGAAAATCTAAATTTAGAATTAGGAGGAGTTTGCTGACAGAAATGTGACTGGTGATGGCGCCAAATATGATACAAAATATGCTTGAATATTCATTAAAATGCTCAGGAGTAATAAAAGACACTTGGAAAAGGCAGATTACAGTAGATCTAAGTAGAAAAAAAATTTCATGATCATATATCAATTTCAAATAACTCATGTATATTATCCAAATGTCACATTATGCATATCATCTCGGTAATAATTAACATGATTTGGATTGCTTTATATATGCATAAAACATTCCTGTGTTGACTTGCAATGGTTTTACCATGCATTCTTGGAATATTATAGCTGTTTGTTAGATAAGTTTCATTTTCTATATCTAAGGAAATTTTTCATCTTTTATTTATTTTCAGATGAAACATTATCAATTAACGTATTCTGTGGTGTCGTTGCCGGAATCATTTCCAGTGCAGCTGCCAACCCAACAGATTTGCTCAAGGTGTGTACTTCTTTGTATAACTATACAATTATACAATGATTTATTAAAGGTAAACATGTATTGGTACTTGTTGGTAGCAGATTATTTGACAAATTAACCAAAGTAAATTGTAAAGGCCTTACTTGTACAATTCTTTGCCTGATGAATGTTACATTCTGTGATTTCTTTGTTTTGAAGCAGATCCAATAAATGTTATTTAAATTGCTTTTATTCACTGTAATTGTCAATACATTTTACTGAGAAAGTGAAGGGATAATTTAAAAATACATTGTATTGCTATATGCAAAAACATGTAATTTTCACATTTAAGGAATAGTTTTAATATGTACACATATTATTTAATATAAAATGGTTTGGATTTGGTAACATTATTGTGTAGTGTAATATATTCCAAAATAAGAAATATGCCTTACAATTAAGCAATACCAGTGCATTATTTGAATGTCCATTGATGTTAATTGTAGATTTGACAGTCAAAAATGCAGTTAATAGGCAATGTGTAGACTCACTGGCCTGAAAACGTCCATTTTTGACGGTCAAATCAAGATTGATGCCCCACAAACATTCCAGTAATGTACTGTTATTGCCATTCATATTTACCATGGTTGTTAGTGGTCAAAGAACTAGATTTGACCAGGAACCTAATTTGTCAGAGGCATGTAGATAGTTTAATTGCTGTCAGTTTTTACATATCAAATGATTTGTTACAATAAATGTTGCATTAGAATTGATTTTTTTGTGATGAAATTTAAAGAAATTATTAATTTGAAATAAAATTGTTGTAGCTAAGAATTTGTGATGTGACAAGGCCATTGCAAAATTTACCTTATGTAATGGGTTGCTCCATTAATTAAGATACTCTTGCAAAACAGAAAATATTATTTTTTTTTTTTCACTTATTTGACATTTGCTTTATTATAAATTAGGTGCGAATGCAAGCAAAAGGAAGAGAAGGAGCAAAAGAAGACATGGTTGTTGCTTTTACCAACATATACAAACAAGAAGGATTACGAGGATTATGGAGGGTCAGTGTTTTAGTGTTCTGCAAAGTAAAAAAAAAACGAAAATACTCAACTTTGTAATCTGATTTCCTATTGTACAAAAGTAAACTTTTCAGTCTCATATTTATTTACCAAAGAAACACACATCACATCAGAATATATACAATAACATGGTACAGAAACCAACAGCTTATACAATCGTGTCTTGTGATGATTTGATTTTCAACACTGTAAAAAACAACAAAGGAATCAACAAGGGATCTGGAAATGCTGTGCACAACTGAAATTTTTTATTTTTGACCAAACTGAATTTCAACTTTTCACACATTTGAAAAAAAAAATTATGTTAAGTAATTTGACAATTCTTGAAGACCATGCCATGCATACAAAATTTGTTTTCATTATCCCTTTGATGATTAATATTAATAAGGGTTGGTAAATGAAATGTGCTTTTACATGTATAGGTGAAAGAAGAGTTTGAAATGTATATTCATGAAGATTTTGTGAATGAGGTCTTCCTTCCGACATAATATTTTCGGTCAGTTCTTTCATATTGACTTATTTTCAAGCCGTGCTTAGATAAAAATAATGGATTCATTAAATAACATTTTACAAATAAATTTCTGTAAAAAAACTTAATTTTAATTTAGTTTCCACTGAATGCTGTCTGTGCCCCTTCATGTTTCCTATTTCATTTTGATCGTAATAATAGTTAATTCCTACAATTTACAGTTCAAGATCTGAAAGAAGACTGGAATATGAATGTTTTCCCAGCTATATATGTATTAACTTTTAAATTTGTGCGTTTTCTTGTGTGTACAAACTTTTACTATGAGTATCTAAGATTGATTCAGGTTCGCAATCTGAAACAAGAGTAATTTCATTTTACCAAAAATGAATGAACTACCAATCCATTGTGTTTAATGTCCTAAACTTTTTAAAGTAACTCATATTTAATTTTAGATCATACAGAAATTCAGTAACTGAAGTTGTGCCAACAGAACAACACAGAGTGTGGGCATTGTTATTGCTATGCAAAAAGCAATAAAGCAACCTTCTGTGTTGAGCCCTATATTGTAAGGAGCTGTACCCATAGCTTAGAGAGTGTCTGCCATTATTGATCTATTAATATTAATAATGTAATATTATATTGTAGGGAGTTGTACCCACAGCTCAGAGAGCGGCCACCGTAGCAGGTGTTGAACTTCCAGCTTATGATTTATGTAAAAAACTTATAGTGCAATCAGGTTATCTCGGTGATACAAAGACAACACATTTCTTGTAAGTATCTTCAAAATTTAAATAAAAAATTGTAGCCGAAAGTAGTCTGGAAGTTAAAAGCAAAAACTCCAAAATGTGAGAAGTAAATAAAACATGTAATTACATAATTTATTATCTATAAAGTCCAAAGTTCTTTTTATTTAGATAAATGAAAAATATGAAAACAAGGCGACTTGCCAAGATAAGGGTATTAAAACAAATAATTGTCATGAATTGTTACCTGGTATTAACAATTCTGCCTCGTTCTTGCTTTTCACAATCGTCCCCTGTATCAGACCCATGTTAATAGAGGATTTGCCAGATGGAAATGGAGTTTAGTACAACAGCTTAAAGGATTTTTATGCCCCCCACGACGACAAGTCGGGGGGGCATATTGTTTTACCCCTGTCAGTCCGTCTGTCCGTAATTCCGTCCGTTCCATCTCTGATATGCTGTTATTCCGGATAACTCCTCCCACATATTAATGCTACATTTATTTTACTTTGCACAGTGATTAGGCATGGATTGAAGATGTGCATATTCTTATGGTTTACATTTTGGCCAAAAATCGTGATTTTGAGGGGTAGTTGGACTTGGCCATTTTATTGCAATATGTAATCTTGAATTCTTATTACAGACAACTCCTCCCACAATATTAATGCTACATTTATTTTACTTTGCACAGTGATTTGGCATGGATGGAAGATGTGCATATTGTTATGGTTTAGATTTTGGTCCAAAATTGTGATTTTGAGGGGTAGTCCAACTTTGCCATTTTATTGAAATGTGTATTCTGGAATTCTTATTCCGGACAACTCTCACAATATTAATGCTACATTTATTTTACTTTGCACAGTGATTAGGCATGGATTGAAGATGTGCATATTGTCATGGTTAAGACTTTGGCCAAAATTTGTGATTTTGAGGGGTAGTTGAACTTGGCCATTTTATCGAAATGTGTGCTATGACCGGGATCCTGACAACGGTCGGTCATTCTGTAACCAGGCCCAAACGGTCCGATATGTTAAGACCCAGTTACAGTCCTTTAGATGGGGAATAACTCACATGGTTCCTTATTCTTGTATTGTAAAGTCAAAGTTCTCAATCAATAACAATTTATTTAACAAGAATAATATATAGATTGCAAAGTTCACATTCCACAATATAAAAAATCAAACTGAATCTTCAAAACTGAATAATATAAGTTTCCATTGTAACTATATATAAAGTACCTAACGGTCTAACTATTTGACTATCTCCTTTTGTATCAAAGCTTGCATGTTTTATACCCTAAGTATTACTTATTAGATAACAGTTAATCTTATTGACAAATTCAATTTCTTTATGACAATACAACAATAAAAGCTTATTTTCCCAATGACCATACCAGCTGTTAATATTACACAATGTGCTAATTTGGATTATATAAATCTGTTTGTTTGTTGACATACCCTAAAGCCATAATGATAAAATATAAAATACTTTGTTAAACTTTAAATTAATACTTTTGTGACATAATAATTATCACACTTAATGTTATAAAGAATTTATGTAAAACTTGTTATATAGCAATTTCCAAATCTTAAATATTTAATTTACCAAAAACCCACAAAAACCCAGTACTTAAAATTTCATGGTTATAGTGCTCTGGACCTGTAATTCTGGACAACTCCTTCCACAATATAAATGCTACTTTTATTTAACTTTGCACAATGATTAGGCATGGATAAAAGGAATGCATATTGTCATGTCAAAGATTTTGGCCAAAATTTGTGATTTTGAGGGGTAGTTGAACTTTGCCATTTTATCAAAATGTATGTTCTGGAACTGCTGTTCTGGACAACACCTCCTATAGTATTAAAGTCACAGCTATATCAAGTGCTTAGAAATTGGATGTCCATGTTTTATATCCAACTGCGGGGCATCATATGTGTATTACAGACACAGAGTAGCCAAATTTTATCCAAAACTGGAATATAAATGCATGGGGAAATACTAGGATGATGGCAGTGAGGGCATTTAGTCTCTCTAGTTTTTACCTTTATTATTACATGTTTTATATATATTCTCTGATTAAAGTCAAGTAGATATATTGTGTATACTCCATTTCTTCCAAATTTTTATTCCAGCAGAAAAAAATGTGGAGTCTTACTGTTTTAACATCTAAATGGTCATTTATATATGTTTAATCAAAATAAATTTTGTGATTTTATAGAGCCAGTTTTCTAGCAGGTCTGGCAGGTGCCATAGCTTCTACCCCAATAGATGTCGTCAAGGTAATTTTATGTTCTAGTTTTACTGTATGATAATAGATCATCAGCTTTTTACAAGCATACACTGCTGGTATGATCAAAATTTCGGGGGATTCCCTTTATATAATCAAATCTGTTTGTAATTTATTATATCAACCAAAGTTATAAATTAATACTGATTCTAAAAAGAATATCATTTACCAACTTGTTTTGTCAAACAAATACATGTTCGGTATGAAATAAAATCTAACATTTTAAAAGACAAAATTGCATTTATCTATCATTCCATTTTGTTCAAGAAACCAAATTCATGCAGGGGAAAGAAATTAAAGCTGAATAAAAATAAGTCTTGATGAATTTTACAATGTAATGGATAATGATTTTTTGTCCATGTTAAGTTCACCATTTTCTATATCAATGAAAAAAAGTCCTTCTTCTTTTTATGTGAAAGAAATTATTAAACAAATATGTAGTTTTAGAAAATGAACAGATGTTAATATAACTTAAGGTGTCTGCAGGGTATTAATTTCCTATTATAGAATTTTGTGAAATTTTCTGTGTAGAAACATAATTGTATTAATGTTCAAAATGTAAAATAAAATTTGGGGGTCACCATGCAATTAAGAGCAAAATCTGTAATTGAAAATTTCAGGATTTTACATAGAAATGATAGGGAAAATGATCATATGAGAGGATAGTTTGAAAAATCTATTATAGAATTTTTTCATACTTTGCATGTGTTTAATTATCATTATGTAATTTACATATAAAAAATAAAAAGTAGGGGTCACCGTTGAAATAAGAGAGAAAAATTGCAAAATGTTAATTTCTCTAGTGATATCTTTGTTAAAATATTTTATCAAATTATCTCCCTTGAATAATTTCTGTGTTCTGTAAATCTAGCAACAGATTTAAAGCTCATAAGTTTTAGCTGACGTTTTTGTAATGAAAATGTTATAAAAATGATTAGGAATATAAATTGTAAATACATTTGAACTTTGTTTTCATTTTAAATAAGTATTTTGTTAAATTTCTTAATGAATGAAACCTAAATGAACAATTATTAGACAAAAAATGGCGGATTAATACCACTGAGACACCTTAAGACATTTTTGCACAAAATGATGACATTGCTTTAAAGAATGTGTCGAAGATGCTATGAAAATTTTCATATTATGGGAAGCAAAATACTGTGAAAGTACTACAGTTTTTTGGGTTCCAATTTTCGTGGAGTTCGTGGTTCACTTCAACCACAAAATTTAGTTCCCAATGAAATGCATTTTTCCCTGTAGGGTTCAATGCACAGAATTTGAATCCACAAATTTAAGTACCCATGAAATAGTGATAATTTTGAAAATCACGAAAATTAATATCCATGAATAAAAGTACTTCCACGGTATATTATTTTTTTTAAACAATATACTTCCTTACAGAGAAGCAACTTTAAAATATTTTCTTAGTTATTTCCCCTATTTCCTCTGTAAATCATTTCTATTTTTCAGCAATCAGCAAATTTAACTTTTATAATATTTTGTGAAGTTATCTCCCTTGTTGTGTTTCACATGCCATATGTGCAGTTTTGATTTTAAAATTACTATATAAATACCTTTGATACTTGTTATTATTCTCAGAAAACCAAGTCAAGTATAATCAATAAAATGTTGAAAAATCAATTTTCATTTCCAAATGATTCATGTATATGTGTATCTCAATTTGAAGCAGATTTGATTATATGAAAATTTCATTGATAGATATGGTTATTTTAGGATTATGCTTGTTTCTGTTAGTATGTAAAGTTTGCACACACATACACACACATACATATATACACAGTTTATCACAAAACTGAGAAACATACAAAATGTTCAGTACAGATGAATATTACAAATGTCTTGAGACACAATCAAGTAAAACCATTTTCATAATATTTGTCTACATGCTTAAGTTTATTTGTTTTATTTATAATGTGTTGTTCATGATACCATAAAAAATATCAACAATACTCACAACAAAATGTGTATTGGACACATCTAAACACATACAAACACATAACACCAACAGGAAGAAAATAAAAGTTTTATTTCTCTAAAATGTTTACCGAAAATGTTTGGAACTCCAATTAATTGTTGATTAACGATGTTATATTTTGATCATACCAGAAAATCTAAAGCCATACCAAACCGAGGCACATCCAGGCTTTAAATTATGTCACACAGCTTTTTCATACATGACAAAATGCTAAAGATATCCTTGAAGTTTGGAAATTTTCAGTAAATTGAGTAGTGTATTTTAAGGCTTTGAATGGATTTATTTTTCAAGTTTTGGGATGGGTAAAAAGAAAAGAACTATAAAACAATTGTAAGATATTATAGTTGATAATTTAGAATATGTTTTAATAAAAGGTCTCAGGAAGTTCTTTTATAAAAATTTAATATCTTCTTTTTGTTCTTTAAATAATCCTTAATTTTGAATTCTTGTTTTGAAAAGGCTGTGTGTTAAAAAATTGCAAAAATATAAAAGCAGTAAAAATTCAATTCTTATTACTTTATTTCTGTAAAAATTTTGTATAAAATGAATATTTATTGTCATGTTCAAATATAAAGCTATTTTGACTTCCTTTACTTTAAAAAGATAATTATTTTTCAATGCAGGTTCTTTATCAAAATGTAAATAAAAATTAGTTAAAGGCAACAGATTTTGGTACACCCAATGTTTTTCCATTCCTGTATTTTTGAAATTTTTGCGGTTCTGTTCTCTTCGAGTAGTGATGTAAGAATGTGTACTTTTTGGTTTGATTAGGAATTGAATGGATCGTATAAATCTGACTCAAGTTTTGTAAAAGTTTTGATTTTTAAATGTGTTACAGGTAAAATTTGTAGCCTTAACAATTTTTTATGTAAGCACAAAGTGCAACATGGTTTTCTCTAGTTTATGATAGGAAATAAAGATGTGAATACCAGACAAAAAATAAAATCAACTGTACCAAGTTGTTTTGAGTACATGAAAACCTATTGTTTTTCTTAATTTTATACATTAAACACAAACTTCTTTTAAAATATACCTCACTTAACTGTTAAAATTCAATTTTGGCATTAAACTGATAAAAGATGGTTTTCTTCAAAATAAATATTTGGTTCTGAAATGTTATTATGGAAACAGAGTTATCTCCCATAGTATTAGTTGCCCCTTATTAACATAATGACTTTAACAATATTATGCAGATATTTTTGAAACCAAGGATGTTTTGACAGTGCTTTGATATATCAAAGCATCTAAAAGCATGTTTGCAGTTGCTCATCACGAGTGATTGAAATCCATATTAGGCAATCATAAAACCACAAATATCAAAAGCATGCAGCATTTATGAATTAACGGCAAAACTCTCAGTCCTTAGTCAGAATTATATTTTTGAATTACAGGGTTATGCACTCACTCCAAATTCTAGTCTGCCATGTATTCAGTATTTCTGTAAAATGTTTATATAATATAAATTGTTGCAATTTTTAGCCTACACCCTGGGATTGCAGGCTGTTATTTCTCTGTAACTGAGCAAAATGTTGTTGTCTACTTTGCTTTGCATGCTTACACATTTAAACATCAACAGAGTATGATGATCAGTCACAAGGAAGGATTGACCCAGTATGGAGGCAGGATATAGTGGGAAGATTGCTTATTTTCAGAAAATTGTAGATTTCACATATATAAAAGTTTATATTTTGCTTTTTAAATAAATTCATTGAATAATGGATATTAAAATGTAGAAGGAAAACTAAACTAGTATTCCTGAAAAATATTTTTATGCCCCCAGATCGAGGATCGGGGGCATATTGTTTTTGTCCAGTCTGTGTGTCTGTATGCCTGTGTGTCTGTCTGTGCATCCGAAACTTTAACCTTGGCTATAACTTTTGAACTATATAAGGTAGACTTTTGATACTTGGCAAGTGTATAGGTCTAGTCAAGAGGAACATAAATATGCAAAAAAAAATTAGGTCAAGGGTCAAAGGTCAAGGTCATAGAGGTCAAAAAGGGGTAAAAATCGGAATCTGGGGGCATATTTAGTGTTTCACAAACACTTCTTGTTTTAACATGTTAAATTGCTTTTAGATGACTATTGGGGAGAGATTTACCACATGTGTCCTCATTTGCTGTCATCTAGATTTATGATGGACACTTTGATCTTCTCCTCTTGTAGACTGGGAACAGTTATATGGATACAAAATTTTGGTGGTTTTATCATGTTATGGCAAGTCACTGCACTCCATAATTTTAGTTCTAATGGACATTGTTAGCAAATTTCTAAACACAAAGGAAACAATGCACAAACTTGGCATTGTAGCCAACACTTTTCAGATTAAGTGCAAAATTGGGTGTTTTTACATATTTTGCAGAAGAATATTTATACTTTAGACACATGTCAATGCATTTTTAATGGACTATATAAATATGAAATAATGTGCTGCTTCACATCAAATTTTATGAACTTGCTACTATTTTAGAGCTCTTAGAGGCAAAGCATGATAAATCTCAGCTTTTATTGTTATCTGATAAAAGAAAGATTTTTCTTGATTGGTAGCTCACCTGGCTGTAGCCAGTGTGAGCTTTTGCCATCTGTCCTTTGTCCCTCCAGCATAAACTTTTTCTCAGCGTTCTTCTCTTCTGAAACTACTAGGTCAATTGGAACCAAAAGCTTGGCCACTATGGTTCTTCGTTAGTGAACTACGAAAAAGTTGTTTTTTGAGATTGGCACCTCAACCAAGATGGCTGCAGACGGGGAACATAGTTTTAACATTGGACCCTATAGGAAAATATATTCAAAGATCTTTCCCTGTGAAACTGCTGAGACAAATGAAACCCAACTTAGCCACAACAGTCTTTAGGTGGTCCCCTGCAAAAAAAGGTGTTTTTCATGTCCAGCACTGTATGTTAGCAAATATCCAGGAGAGCCATACAGGCTCATGAGAGCCTCTTGTTTCTGAATGATAGACACAATTTTAAAAAAAGATCAGAGTCTTTTCTTCATTTACAATTAAAAAAAAAAATGATTGGTGAATAGGGATTGAACAGTAACAATGATCTCAATGGATCAAGTATAAATTAGAGATGTTTCTTTGGTTGAAGGGCAAAAATATTATGATATTTTATCTAGTAAAGAGCATGTTTGGACTTCTTGGATATTTTTTAGATAACTTTATTTCGGATAGTATGTATTATTAAAGGGTTGCCACAAATCCTGGAAAAACATTTGAATTTCATTTTGAACTTCTGTTAATCTGAAAATATTTGGAAATGTACTTGAAAAAATCTGTAATTTAATGAAGTTAAAATTGATAGGCAGTATGCTAACATATTCCAGAAAATGATATCACAGCCCAGAATTTTGTCGACTTTATTGTCCTTGAAAATGACTACAATATCCTGGAAAATTGTGGAAAAATCCTTGAATTTTGAGACATCAAAATAGTGGCAACCCTGTTAACTTTATGTTGAATCAGATTTCTGTTACTTCCTTTACAAAGATCCTGCATTGAAGTGGTCATTTATTCATATATTATTAGTTAGCCTTTAATGGGATGTCAAAATGGCTTACGTATAACTAAAATGTAATTACAATGTATTGTGTATTGCTTCTGATTGTAAACTTGGTCTATATAGACCATGTGATTTTTTACTAGTTGGTTGTATATTGTTTTATAGCTCGATCAATAAGAAGGGACCTGCAACCAGAGGAAAACGAAGGAGTACCCACGTAGAGGAGGATGTGAATAAGCACTGGGGGCGTGGCTATGCCCTCTCCCTGCTCTCACTCTTTCTTAATATGTGGGTTGTAATGTAGCTAAGTGTAATTAATTAACTCATTTCTTTTGTAGCTTCATCATATTGTTGTATCATCAATGTTCATATTCAATAATCTTGTAAACTGTCTTAAAAGAAAAAAATAAGTTAAAAAGAAGTGGAAAAATTGTTTTTTGTCAGATAAGCTAAAATGTCAAGTAAATGTAAACCAATAAAAGTATGAAATGGTATTGCCATGGATTTTTATAGCATTTACCAAACTCCAGTATAAGGAGTCTTTTTTTATGACAGTCATTTCAAATCTTGCAGAATTCTCAAAACTTTGTATTTACAGTAATCAAATGACTAAATTTTGGCATTAAAATTTCCAAAATATGTCTTCCACTTCTCTTTCATAAACTACCTATCCCCTGGCTCACAATGATGAGGAGAACACTCTTAATTGTTTACCAACCTTGTAAATGCATTTGAGACTGTAGTTTTCATATTGGATTTAAGTCAGTTTGATCAACAGTTTGTATAATATTTTAGAAAACCAGAACTAGTCTTGTTTTTACATTCTTGTAAATTATGTATTAAAATTTTGTAAGTGCATACTAGCCATGGTTTCACTTGATTTTAGTCAATTTTTGCCAAAGGTATTACTAGTGATCAGGGATTGCAAATGAGTTTGAAAACTAGTCTCATTATTATTTTTTTTTTTGTCAGGTTAATGTGCCCTTTAAACTTTTGAACTATTTGGATTAATATGTTGTAAGCATGATCTTGACCACAGTGCAGTTCTCATTTGGTGTTAGTGGTTTTAGTGAAGGACTAGAACCTACAAGACAAGCAAGACTTTTGACAAGATTGGAAACCAATACTTGGTGATTACTTTATGAGTCTTATGACCAATGAGCAGGGAGCAGACGGAATGGGTTCTTATATTCAATTACCATTTATTTTCTCTTCTACATTTGGAACTGAAACCAGGCCTTATGACCATGGAGTTATATTGTTCATGATTTTTTTTCAAAATGTCTTATACTTGTGGAAAGGGTTTAAATATACGGGTGTGTAATATATTGTTTCCTGAAAAGTATATGTAAATGGTGTTTTATGAAACATGATAGGAAAATGTAAATTTGATGTAATACTGAATTTGAGTTCCATGAAATGTGGATAGTTAATTAAAATCATTAATTTTGTTTGTTTTTTTTTCAGGCAGTGAATTTTTTTCATCATATTATTTTAGCTTATCTGACAAAATATATTTGGTTGTTGATAATGTCATATGATGAAACCTAAAACAACAGTTGAAGATATACTGGTATTGTACCACATCTCAATGACTCTATAATGGAGTCACATGTATAAGGGAAAACAGTTTGAAGGAAATCTCACAAACTATGATCTCTTCAAATTTTGTCAGAATAAGGACATGTGCATTTAGTCTTGGGCATTTGGCATTTTTGGATTGTGTGAAATATTGACCAAAAAAAAAATGCAGCATTTTGGAGTCTTCTTACAATTATAGAAATGAAAAAAAAATTCTCTGGGTTATCCTTGAAGCTATCTAGAATTTCATATCTAAACTTAGTCATGTTAGTAACTAAATGAACTTTTAACAATCCTATTTTCAACTTGATTTTTAGCTCACCTGGCCTAAAAGGCC